>JAVQJD010077073.1:0-16851 GCA_036023655.1 Nannoperca australis
CAACCCCCCCATCATCTGTAGGCTAAAGTAGACCAACTTGGATACATGGAGCCACACTTGGGAGTGAAGTGGAATATCAAAGAGCTACCAGGAGCAGGAACACTTGAGAGAAGAGGTGATGGTCAATCTACACTCCTCATGTTACAGCTCTATCTTCTCACTTCGTGTTACTGTTCCATGTAGACTCAGGCGCTCATGACGTTTCTTGAAGCAAGACACATTTTAAACCGGAAAGCAGTGAGTCAATTATGTGACTGCTACTTCCAGAAATATATTTTTTTAGTGTTTTTTTTGGCAAAAGTGCTGTGTTACACACTGAGTGCAATACTAGACACACACCTATCCGTCTATATCATGTTACCTCTCTTTCCTGCTCCTTTGTTACTCCTCGGAGTGGGAGAAAGAGCGCAGAGCGAGGTGTTGCTCAATAACGGCTCAATCCAACGGCTACATCTGCTTCTGTATTTGGACATGTTTGGGTGTGTTAGTTGTATGGCACGAAACTATGGTAAGACTACCTAGTAATTTTACAACTATAAAAGTCAATAATTTATTCCAAACAAACAATAAACACAGACAACATATTAAACCGTTTTTATTGGGAAAGTCAGGTTGAGTGGTTTTAATCTCCACGCCCTTAGATGTCATGTTTTTGTGTCTTCATCCATCTAGAAGTCTGTGGGTGGGTCCACTGCACATGCTTCTTGGCATAGTTTTCCCCATGTTTTGGCTACCATGTATAAACTGTGGTTTATACTTTTGAGGAATAGGGAAGGATAACAAATACAGCTCACTGAATCAAATCTGCCTCCAGCTGTTCATAGTTGACATATTAGATTACCCCTGTTGAAAAGCAGATAAATGTGGACAAAGCCAATGTTGGCTGTGCATGTTCCGCGTTTAATCTTGGGATTTTTATTTTTAGTTAATATTTTCCCATGTCAAAACCAGATGAATGTCAGCGAAAAGATCAAGCCCAAATCCTCTATGCTGCTCTGAATATTTAATCATAGAAAGGGATTTTTAACATTTTCTCGTGTCAGAATGCGCAGTGCAAGAGGCTGTCAGGATCCACTGCCATCTGACGCTCCTTTTCTTCCCCTCCATGAAAATAGAGAAATTAGGAAAAAACGCTTTCATTCAGATTGACAGCCATGCATTTTGAATTTGCTCAGTGTGATCTGAATGGGTGATAACACTCATTGAGTTGCAGGATTCGCTCAGCACATTAAAGGACCATGGACATATTCAAATCAAGTCTATTCCTCAGTGTCATGTCAAAACACGCTATGTCAGGGATTGTTGTTGAACTTTATTCGACCCAGATGAAGAAGGAGCCAAGTAACTGACACCCTCAGTTCCTCCAGTCACGGAAGAGACATCTTTCTGAAGATGGTTGAGTAGCAACATGAGTCCTGTTAGTTTTCCTGCTCCGGTCTGTTTTAACCAGGCATAGTCGTCCTGGTGGGAACCCTGGAGGAAATTTAATAATATCTCTCATGGGGCAGTGGCTGCATAATATCACTGTGTTTGTGTGTGTGTGTGTGTGTGTGTGTGTGTATTTGTGTAGGTGTGTGTGTGTGTGTGTGTGTGTGGACTTATACATGTATGTGCATTGGTTTATATGCAGGTATGAGAGTGTGGAAGTGAAACCTAACTTTGCTTGAAATGATTGTATTAAAACAAGGGTATTTTTTGATATGATGTACATTTTGTTTCACATCTAGCGCTCATGGAACCGATTTTTCGGTGCTCAAGTTTGTTTAACAATAGTTAGAGATTTAGTGAAATACAAAATAGATGTGAAGACAAAGCAAGTGACATTTGTTTTCCTATGTCACAGTCGGTCCAACTCAACGGTTGTGTTTGGTTAGTGTAACAGCATTATAGCTTAAATCCTTGCATGTGATTAGATCCTTTTTGAAATAAAGATCAGCCTGATGGAGTCGTTTCTGGTTTCAAAGATGCCCTACAATAGAGGACGGCTTTTGATGAAATATAAAAGACCAAGTGACGATCGAGATGATGGGTGTTTCGGAAACATTCATTTGTTTGTGTTTTGGGGAATTTCACTTGTGGTAACTAATATGTAAAATAAACAACTGCTGCCAAGTCAGTGTGAAGTATTTCAGATGCCTTAACGAAACTGGAGCCATTGTCAGCAGCTGTTGTAGTCACTTTTTGGGTCATATCACATGATGAATGTTTGCTCTGCCTCAGCGGCAAATCTTTCGTGCCTAGCTTTTTTGCAAAGTAGATGGATCATTCCAGTGAGCTGTTGCGTTACTTTCATTTTTGTGAGTTGTCCTCAATTCATAGGTTCAGACCATTCAAGCCCTGCAGTCAAAAACACTTTTAAAACCCGCTCTATTTTCTATAGTGTGAAGTTGTACTCTGTGAGTACTCAGTTTTGACTGAATTGGAAATAGTGCCTTCTCTAATTTTTCATTTTTTTTGGATGTCATGCTAAGCCAAAAATGGATTATCCCAGAGTGTGTGCGCACTATTAACACACTAGTCCTCATTTATTTAGTGTTTGAGTGACAGGCTTAAGGTACAGAGAAGTATGGCTCTTGTGTGTAATTGCTGAGCCTGGCTGAGGGCTAACTGTACACTGCTTGTGTGTGTGTGTGTGTGTGTGTGTGTGTGTGTGTGTGTGTGGGGAGGTTAACGGTGCCAGCTGTCATCTCTCACTAGTGCTAACTAGCTGTTAATCTTTCTCTCAGTCCCACAATGAAGACATTGATTCCTGCAGACCAACAGCCATCCCATCTGCCACAATAGTCAATTAAACCTGAGGGAAGAGGGTGAGAGAGACTGAAACACGAGAGGGGGAGGTGGAAGAGAATGGAGATGAATTTAGAATGGGAGACAGTGTGACGATCGAAATGATTTCGAAGTGTGTGTGTGCGTGTGTGTGCGTGCACTTGCATGCTTCTGTGTCTGCATGTCACTTAAGAATATGGCTTGCACTGTCCATCTGCTACAGCATGTTATGGTTCCCAGAGGATGTGCTGTAGGTTGTGACATTTGAGGCTATGAATGTCAGACACAGAGATTTAGACATATGACATCATTGGGATTGTGTGTCTGCAGGAAGAGACAAGGGCTGCTCACATGACTCAAGCCTCTTGTCGAGTTCTTCTAAAACTGAAGATTATTTCCTGAGGCATTCTTTATCCTTAAATGACATATTCAGAGTATACTGTATAATAGAATTACATGTGACCCGACGCTTCCTAAGATACTGTCACCAAGTTTTGAAGAAACACACATGACATATAATAGCTCATTTAACTAATAAATTAAAAAAATGTCAGTTTATTTGTGTATGGAGATTCTGTCGCAGTTACAGTCAAAGAAGAATGGCAGGAAAGAGGGCAGGTTTTTATGGGTGCTCCATGCCTTCAAACAAAACTCAAGATAGAGAACAGCTCATCATGCCCATTATTGCCGTTTGGTAAATATATAAAAAATAAATAGGCAGGCATCTTGCGAGAGCTGCCGTGCCTGAGGCCTCTGGAGCCCAGATGTCTGCTGGGCCTTGGCTTGAGTTTCCCCATGAATTAATGGGTAGATATTTGGCTTTCTGCACTGGAGTCTTTGTTGCTGTAATGTAGGTGAGATAGAGGGCATTCTGTCTTAATAACCGTCTAAGTTGTTTCTCCTGGCTGAATGAGGTTAAATTAATTTAATTCAATCGTGCAAGAATAACAACATGGTCTGGTTCTCGGTTCTATATTCTTCCAAATCAGTTAAGTCAAAGCCCTAAATTCTCAATTTTCCTTTGTTTGTTGATGTTTTTGTTTTGTAAAATCTAATACAGTGCGGTACAGTTATTCTGGCGTTTGTGGAGCTTATGTCTATTTATTTCTTTTTTTCAATCTATGTGGGTGAGCTGTTATTCGATTCTGCTTATTATTTTTTAAGAAGTTTGTGATGCTCTTTTCACAGAAGACTTTTTGCTATTTGACAGCACAAAATGAAAGATGGCTAAATTCTATTTAGCTGCTTCAGTTTCAGGGTCCTGTTATTGTGCGTGCTGACTCACTGTCAGGGCTTACTGGGACAGTAATACAACAGAGCTATTGATAATGTTATTAGTAACACTTGTGCTTTTCCTAATATGAGGAAATATAATATAAGTCACATTTTATTTCTGTTTGTTTTTGTTTTTTTTAAAGGTCTATTGTTTTGCACACTATATTAACATTATATTGTATATTAAACTATTTAACATCCTTTTTTCACATGTCTCAACAAAACAAACTTAACAAGACTGCAGAAGGGTACTCTGTTTTACCTCACTGAGTTTGTGCGGACAATTCCGACACAATCTTTGTCATTTGGATCCTGGAGTGAAACAGATTAGAGAGCCCCTGGTCTAACGGTCAGTTAGAGAGAGGCTCATTTGGGCAACAATAGAGCACACTGTTTGTAAAGCAAATAGACAGCAACCCTTGCTCAGTCTGAATGAAGGGATCGAGAGCTGTCAGTCTCTACGTTTACATGCCCACTACATCAGGTTACTGGGAGAAATTGAGTTTAAGCAGGGAATTTGTGAGGGCGCTGCAATGACCCGATTACCATAAATCCCACCTTTTGCGTGCAGATGATTAGTAATCACATTTTCCCCCCTTGATTCCCACATTTAAAGCAATGCTGACAGTTTAAGTGTACTAGTGAGATGCTACAGGCATTTCTTTCTTTTGCTAATGCAGCACTTAGACGGAGTACTGAGAACAGGCTACATAATAAGACGTCACACTGTTTTTCCTTTCTGTATGCATCCATCAGAAATTTGCAGTCATGTACAGCTATGGAAACCAGCCTATTTAGACTTTTATTTTTTTAATTTTAGTGTCAGTGTCCCAGTGTTTTTAATGAACAGCGACGCACCGCTACATGTAATTATGTTTTCTTTCATTCTACTACACTGTCACAAATATTAAGTTCATGTATACATGGCCAGGAAATGAGTCTAAATCCAACAGAAAGCTATATTCTGTGTTTTTCTTATTCTCTTACCTCGAGTAATGAAACCAGGTTTGTTGTTAAGGAAATCAAGTTACTCCAGAAAGGCGGTAGTAACCTCAATACTTAAGTGCATGTAAACACAGTCAGGCATTCTCCCTTCATTCAGCAGGGGGTCTGGTTACATGCTCAAGTAGCCATTTGGCAGTAATGTGATGCTAATATGGTAAGTTGAAAGAATATGATGCCTCAATTATTAAACTGAGGTGGTGCTTTATTTCTTAAGGTTTTTTACTAATGGTAGAGGGAGAACTCCACCTCCTGAAAAAGAAGTCTGACAGGAGTAGATTTGTCTTTACATACAATTAGTAATATATTTGTTAACAATGGCATTGAAAATTCCCATTCTCTTTGAAATCTTTGATAAGCTCATTTAAAATGTTTATCATACTCAGAATGAACTTTTGGAGCAAGGAGTTGAACTTTTGGTAAACAAAGACTTTGCTGGCATTTCTGAGTTGCAGAGGTAGATAAATTAATCTGCGGGAATCACAAAAAGAACAGGAAGGAAGAAAAAAGTGCAGGGCAGTGGGACAGAAAGAGAATGTCAGAGACTAAGCAGAGGGAAATACTGACAGAGTGACAGGTTGTGTAAAGTCTTCAGACCCTACTGTCTCCGGTGTTTGTGTTTCTCTCAGTATGGGGTCCTGTCCTTCAAAATGAGACTGCTCTGTTTAAGAAGGGCCACCCTGGGGCCACCAGGTCCCCATAACAGAGAGAGTTTGTGTGTGCCAAATCTGGAGAGTTCAAGGCTTGTTGTGCTTAAGTGTGGTCTGTTGTGTTTTTCTTTTCTCTCTGTGTGTGTGTGTGTGTGTGTGTGTGTGTGTGTGTGTGTGTGTGTGTGTGTGTGTGTGTGTGTGTGTGTGTGAATACGAAAGAGAGAATTAGCTTTTATATACGTGTGTATTGTGAGTGTGTGATGGCTTGGTTGTGTGTGCGCGCTGTGTTTTTGTGTGTGTGTGTTCAGTGCATCTGAGGGGGCTGATTACCCTATTCACTCTGGCAGAGACAGACAGGTCCTCATTCACTTTAAAAAGTTCCTGTTTATTTCAGTCGAACTCTTGATTATCCCACTTATCCCGACAGTCTATTGAAGTTGCCAGCCCAAATGAAGCAATCATTTATTTATGCACAGAACAAAAGCACTGCCTGGTGCTGTTTTTTGGCAGACTGTTCCCACCAGCATAGCTGCCACTACTGCTTATCCAGTCTCACAGTGCAAACTAAAGAGAGATTTGAGAAAAGATTGGAGAGATTTTCCATTGCTCAAATACTGCTCAGTAGCCCACTGTAAATGTAGCACTACAGGTTTTCATGAAGATATGAAGCCGTGGTGTTTGCCACATAAAAACATAAAACTAAAATCCATCATGTACCATTTCTTTCTTTTTCAACTTGCTGCTTCATCTTCAAATATATTTTCAAAATATGCTGGGACTGCAACTAACACTTATTTCCACCTATTCTTTACCCAGTTAATAGATAATCACTAAAACTAGAAAATGTCAAACAATAATGAAAATGCTTTAAATTCTTTGTAATGGTCGACCAACAAAAAACAAAAAGGGACATTTGACCTAACAATGACCTAAAACAAAAGCAAACCAACAAGTTTGGACGTTTGAGAAGCTGGCCTGGCAGAAGTGACTGTTTCGCCTTTCTGGTTGATAAATTATGATTATGATCATTATCATTTCAGCACTAAAGTATAATAGCATGGAGTTTGCTGAGCACTTTGTTGTACATTAGCTGTCCATTCGTGCACCTGTTTAACCCTTCGTAATCCTGTCCCTCCATGCAACCTCCGCCCCAATCCTGCTTTCTTTTTTATATTTATGTAACCCATCTGTTGTTCACACCTTCAGATGTATGTGTCATGTCTTACTTGGCATGCTCTGTATCAATCCATGCACCCCTTCCAACGTCTGTGTGACATATAGTTTGGACTGTGCTCTGCTGGTGTAGAGCCCTGTTGTTCCAATAAAACACATAAATATAGGTTATCCATGTCTTATGGTCTTAATACGAACCCATGATCCAGTCTGGGGGATCATGGGGGGGTATATTCCTGATGAGAGATGTTTAACCCTGACTGTTAAGCCCAACTTCACACTAACAAACACACACACACACACATCATTGATCCCCTTCTCACGCAAAGCCACTCAACACAAGGCAGCTCTAACATTTTCAGCATACTGCAGTCAGGACCAGCTTCAGAATTATAAGCTCTAGTGCTACTAATTGTGCACTTATCGAGACACATGCAACTCTCAACTCTCCCAAATAGCTCGCATATCAATGCATACAGTCACACAGATTTTTAAACAGTTCAAATATGTGCCAGCAGATGAAAGTTAGTGCATTCTCAAACATTCCAACTTGCAGACATGTTTTGTTTTGAGATTAGAACAGAAGGTTGCTTTTATTGTTTTGAATGATAACTACCCACCCTGTGTGATTTGTCCTTTTATTCTGCTTTGTGTGCACATTTTTTGCAATTTCTTCATAGTTTGGTAAAATGGAAGAATATATGCTCACTGGTTGCCTACTGAATGTGGTGCACTTCTGCTTGTGTACGTCTATTACCTATCTACCCCCCACCCCCTTAACACTGTCCCAACACCAGCATCCCACTCACTCAGTGAATCACCAAATTATTCCAAGTCACCCTGCGCTCCCTCTTCAACTTCCAGAATCTGTTAGTGATTTATGCACATTTCACACCAAACCTACAGTGTGCACAGACTGTTTCTTAACACTGATGAATCCACACTGTGATCAACATGCCTGCACCTTTTTTATATTATCATTATTATTCAGATATTCAAGATGATTCATTGTGTTAACTGATGAAAGAGGTTGAACAAACCCATTGGGTAAAAAGCAGTATGTATTCCTTTTTCCTTCTGAGTGATTGTTTGTTATAGTCAGAGGACATGCACTATACATTAGCCAGAGAGCATATTAACGGAGGAGATGGTCAAAATATTCAATGAAAATGTTTTGATTTGAGTCACTTACAACAATCTATATATGTGTGGTTTAATTACAACCTGAGGAGGGATATTGACCAGGAAACTGAAGTATGCATTGTTGCGATGATATATTTTATAGTTTAAAAAGTAATGGTTTCAGTATTCATCAGTTTGCAAAATAATATTCCCTGAATCCTGAAACGGTATAAATATCAGGTTTTCATCTGACTGTAATAGAGTGTGTAAGTGTTAAGCAGATGGATATGCACAGGCGGCTGGGATGGTGTTAGGATGTGTGTGGGTGCCATCTGATTCTACTCCATTGTCACACCCTTAGCTCCCCATCTACATCTCTATCATTTCATTTGACCCTCTCTCCCACGCCTCTCACTTCATTTTACTCTGACTTTCACACTTTCTCTGTGTCGCTCCTTGTGCGAGTTTGTTTGCTATCGTTTTGGATTGGTTTCCCCCTTAAAGGAGTCCTGCCACAATGCTTTTGGGGGCTTGTGTATCTGTGCACACACATGTGCTTTTCCCTGCAATCCTCAATGAGACATGTCCGTGTGAGAGCCACCACATCACCTGTTGCCATGGTAGTTAAATAGGCAGAGAAGGAAGGGGAGGAATGGAGGGAGACTGACAGACAGGCAGGCAGGCAGGGGAGGGAAATTGGATGATGATTGCGTGTTCTGGACTAAACCAAGGAGAGGAGGTGGAGGAGGGAAAGGACTGATAATGAAAGGGAAAGAGAGGAAATAGGAGATTCATAATTGTAGCTAAGTCATTGCTCTTAAGTGCTATTTGTCTTGAAAGATGAGAAGAGTAATATAAAGTCTGCAAAATCTGTTATTAAAGCTGTGATGAAGAAACATGACGTAGTTAAATATAATGTCTCTCCATCCACACCAATGAAAGACAGGCTTCCATTGTTGTTAATACAAGGCATGAAGTGGAGACGTACAGCAGCCTGGAAAAGTCAACCCACAGTTTTTGCTTTGTTCATTGTTGTCTGGCAAAGGCAATTTCACACTGTATCTTAGATGACCGACACTTCTCTGATTAACTTAGACAGTAACATTAACCTTTCCTACACTTGATTGGAAGAACATATTACTATTTAGACTATTTATCTTTCACTTTTCACTGACTGAGTTGCCATTTTGTTCGACTTCACTCATTCAACCTGACATTGTGTTCATGTTAGCTGATTTCTTGTTGGGAAAGGGGGTGTCAGGAGCAAGTGACAGATCCGCCCCGCTAATGTCATTTTCAGTAGTTAGCACTTAATTTGAATTATTTTACAGTGATCAATGAAACAATCTGAGTTGTTACTTTTGTTAGCCGACTTACAACAACCTGTACAGCAGCATTGATCTCATCCTTCCTTGTTGCCATTTTGCTATTGCTATTATACATGAATGTAGCTAGCTTAATGTGTAGGAAGATGTTTCCATTTTTAACCCCACCAACTAAGCTCTGACTGGTCAATTGTAGCCCCAACCAGGTGAAATGGCCATCAGTGGGGCATAATACCAGACATATTTGAATAATTGATCAAATCTGAGATGTGAGTGGTGATTCAGAAATATGGAGCCAAGCTAAAACTACCAACTAAACTCAGTGAATACATTGGAGGCAAAAATGAGTCATTCATTCAGAGGGTCATACCTGATTTTCTGTAATGCAGAGATTTAGCTGTTAAAAAGGTTCAAGAGTTTAGAGAAGCAGCATATCCTGTTATCTCTACATCATCTAAATGTTTGTTGATTGGGCTGGTAGATATTTTACCAGGCCTAAACATTTCTTAATGAGTATTTCTAGACTTAAATCACATAGGGGAAACTGAGCTTGTGAGACATAGCGTGGCTCGGTTAGCCTAGAAATACATTAAATCATTGCTGTTTGAGAAAAATAAATTGCGAAGGAGCGCCCCATACAACGACAATAATGCAGGGAGACAGAGTTCTAAAATAAATGATGGGATAACAAAGGTAAAACTGCAGGTTGATAGGATGTAGATTTCTTAGAGAAATAAATTAGGAGAATGATGAGATAAGATAGACGTTGGGTGACTGAAAAGAAACCCAAGGGATGAGCACAGTGCACTGTGTTTAAGAGAGGAAGAAGAGCACAGTGGAGAGACAGAATATGTTGATGGTGTTGCTAAATAGTTTTTGTCCAACATGAAATGACTGGATAAAGAAGTGGGAAGGAAGAAGGGGAAGTCAATGAATGCTGATGCTGGAAGAGAAAAAAGAGGAGGGGAAGTGGTGGAGGAGGACAAGTACATGTCAGCGTAATTGCCAGGAGTAAATGGGAGGCAAGGAAAATAAGAGATGAATACAGGAGAAAGAAGATAGGAGGAGGGGAAGCGAACGTGAAGGGGAATGCCACTAACGGCTTTGTCCGATCCTCCCGACCGAACGATGGATGGACACGGATAAACGAACAAAAGAAAGAAAAGAGGGAGAGAGTGTGAAAGAAGGGTGCCCCTTTCTTAACTGTCTTTTCAGAGATTAGGGAGGAGAGCATCGTGGTCTGTTCAGTTCATCTATTCATGGCCAACGCCTGTCTCTCACGAGCGTGTGAGAGGAGAGAAGAGGCAGGCATATAGCCAGAGAGAATGAGTGAGTGAGTGTGTGTGTGTGTATATATGAACACATTTATCATATGGCATTATGGAGTGAGAAAGTAGAAAATGTTGCTTGAGATCAAATCTAAGCAGTAAAAGTGGAGAAGAGCGAGGCAGCGGCAAGAAAACAGCGATACGCTTAGGGAATAAAATCGAAAATAGGATGTGAGCTGGTGCAAGGAGAGGGAGATGGAGGGTAATTGCTACATAATTGTGAGCTGAAACGATGCACATCTTACACTAGAGAGAGGAAGAATGTAATTGGGTCTAATGTATAGATGCAATGGAGGAGGATGCAGTTAATAGTTTGAGTGCAGCGAGGAAAATAGAGGGATCGAGTTGCGGTAGAGAGGCAGAAGCAAATGGGATTATTATATTTTCTGCAGAAAGATGGACAGAAATGGAGGATTTAGTTGTAATAGCAAGTGGAGAGGGAATGTTGTAGGGATGTTCTATTGTAGCTAGCTAATGGACGTAGAGCTGATGTGGTCTGACAGCATTTGTGCTGCAGGGCCCGACAGACTGATTGTGAGAGTGAGTTACGGTGTGAGATAGAGATGGCGCAAGAGGGAAAAAAAGAGATGGAGAGCGTGTGAGGGTGATGTGTCCGAATGGACTTTGGCAAGGTTTAGTAGCAAAAAGCCAGATTTTCCTCGTCTAAATTTCTCCTCATCCATCAGAAAGAGGTGAAAGGAATGGTACATTGCGTCTACCCGTGCATTAAAAGATCAACATTTTAGTCCTTTTTTAATGTGCATGTTCAAGGGATTGAGGTTACCAGTTGTTACTTGATGCATATAAATGTAACATAAAAACACCAGTTTCTTACCAGACTAAACATTATAAATCCCATTGCTTTTTATATAGATTTTGTTGGGTTTTATAAGTTTTTATTCAACACATATAGAATACAAAATACATATAACTACAAGATGTATTTACAATTGCACTTGTAATAACTTACAATACCAAAAGGAAAATGAGTACAATGAAAGAAAGACATTCACCTAAGAATTACATCAATAATTACATTTAAAAAAGAGGTGTCTAAATGTCTGGTATTGCCTGTATTAACATTTCAGCAAACATGCCCATCCTTTATTTTGCTGTGAATTTCTTCATAATAAAGCCCCTCTTTGCCCTCTCTCCACTGTGTTTTTATAGGGGGCTATGGCCTCAGCCAGGAAACAGTTATCATTTTCTTTGCTATTAAAAGCAGAATTTTCAATACAGAGATCAAATCCTTATCTAAAATATTATCAAGAGGTAATACCCAGTACGAACAGTGCCGGATCCAAGGTAAGGTCTAATCTTTTTCTGAACATCCTTCTAGAAATGCAGGAGCTTTAGGCAATCCCAAAATATATCTGTGAAGTCCCCCACCAGTCCACAACTCCTCCAACACAATTGTTGCAAGACCATCCAATTTTCACCATCCAATCAAATTCCCTCCATGGGTTTTCTAGCAATTTAGAAGATCTGATTGTTATTTGAGTGTTTTTCTGCATTGTGTGTGTGTGTGAGTGGATAGCACTCTAAAGAGCACGTAACTTATAAAAAATGCAACAAAGTAAATGAAAATCACTCATGAGCCCTATGGAGGCAAACGACAGCATAACTAATTGCCACATTTGATTTTTTTCACTTTGTGAAAACGCCGAGTTGGACAACTTTAGTCAAAAACCTTTTAGAAGCAGGCATCGCTGCCAGTTCAGGAGCTGTTTCTTTGGAGGCTTAGCCCCAACAGCCCGTCACCTTGATCTGACCACCACACAAAGCTGGTGACAGTTTCAGGAAGTGTGTGTATGTGTGTGTCCGTCGCAGGTTCTCACACTCTAAACACTCTTTCCGATCCATTTGACTCCCTAATCCACCAAGAAACCACCACTCTTTTCTCTATTCCACTCCAGTTTTTCTCCCTTTTTCCTCCTTAACCCCCTCCCTTCCTCCTTCCTCCTCCTCCTCACACCCTTGACAATGTGTATAAGTTTCTACAGAGTTGGCTAACTGGAATTTTCTACAACCGTTCTAAGAACAAAATCAAACGCATGCATATATATAAAAAAAAACACTTGCTCAACAGACTATTCAAAGATATTACACATTACTTAAACCAAATAATTTTCCTGTTTTGGATCGGAATTCATATCAGTGCAACCCCACCCTCTTCTTACCTCAAAGAGAGAGTCGACGGCAAGGTAGAAGGAAGGGAGAGAGACTAAAATGTAATTAGTTTAATCATTAATTGGAGCTATTACACTCTTATGGTGTTAACGCTGCCATCAACATATTTTATGGTTTTGACAATTTTGACAACATTGTGGGCAGAACATTTAATAAAGAACAAAACAACTTACCATCTGATTTTACCACTTATCTAAGTATAACAACTCCCAAATGTTTCATTTTTGTGTAACAAGTAAAGTAAAAATTGTATAAATTAAAATTACATGTTGTGGATTATGGAGATCAACTTTTGATTTAATCCTCGTCCTGAGGGGGATCGTCGGGGATCGTGTTGGCTGGTGGTCAGTGAGTTCCAAAGTTTCAGCTTTGGTCAGCATTTCTCAGGCTAACGGGCTCGCTGATGACTGCAGTTTACTTGCTGTGCAACAGTGCTCGTATTTTCACCATATTTATTGGTTTTATTCCACAACACACCCACTAAACAGGACAATTGAGGAGGAAACACTTTATCCAACAAGAAAAGCATTTCTGCAAAAAGTTTTCACACGCACACCCCTTGTACTTGTGTGCACTTTTTTCTTTTTATCAACTTTACAGCAGTAATTGGTGCCTCTTGTTACCCAAAAGTGTAATTGCTTGCCTTACGTGACTGTTAATCTTATGCCTTTTTCTTTCTCTGTCTTTCTCTGTTTTTCTTTGTTGGTTTTTTTACTTGACGTTTTTTTATCCTTCTACTTCTTTCTCTCTCCCTCCCCCTGGGTTTCTTTGGAGTATAGAGAAAGAAACTTAATCCCTCTATTGAACAAGAGGTGGACCAGTCAGGGGCTTTTTTCTCATTTTCCTCTGTCAAAAAAACCCACCCTGCTTCTCATTCCAAAAGCTCACATTTGCCTGTCCAGATCTCACAGACACACAAATAGTTATCTTTGATTTAGAATTTGCATTGTCTGTTTACCTGTCAGTATTTTGTTAGTCCATAAGTTGCATCTGTCTGTGTGAAAATAATAGTAATTATTAAATATGTTTTAATGTAACGGTATGATCTATTACATTGGTATAATAAACAAATAAATAAATGTCACAAATAAAGTTGCCAAATGCCTGCGGTCAAGCTACCATTCATACCATTTTAAAGCTATGTGGAGGGGACGTCAAGCTGGAACATTGCATGATGGATGGTGTTTTGGTAGCATGTGGTTTGCATGATGACCTTTTGATAATTGCACATTAAATTTTCTGCGTTATGTAGGTTTAGTTCAGCTACATTATTTCATTTTCTTTTTAGTTTTTCGCTTCCATCGCGTTGTTTTGACTTGAGATTTTAAATTAACAGAGCAAGTGTAGTAAACCACAATGCCTTGTGCTTAAAGGCAGCAGTGCTGACGACGGCACAAAGGTATTTTTATTTTGAGACTTTCATTGAATAAATGGCATTCTGTAGAAAAGCTGCACATTTAACTCACATTTCCACTTGATTTTATATCAGCAACTTGTTACCACACAGCATGTCTTGAAGTGTGTGTCTCTGCTGCTGTCAGGCAACTAACTGCATTAGCACATTCCATTTGTTTTCATATTGTTAACAACTGTTAATGTTACAATGCTGCTGCTGCTTAGATTGTAACATTTAGTACATTAGCATCCTAACTTTAGCATGTTAACTGCATGTTAGCATGTAAGTGTTCATTTGTTGGCCACGTTGTCAGACCAGTCTGTCCTCACAATGAAAAGACCTTGTTTACTGTAATCAGTCATTTTTTGGGAAACGTTTTAATGTGTGGGGATGTAAAACCAAAGTTAAAAGCATCCTCTTTAAGAAATGTATTGAGCGCTGTAGTGGTAGAAGGATACACAGCTGTTAAGGACACATTACAGACAGCTTGCTATTGTGAAGAACCACTGAATCTTTCCCACAGCTGCAGAGTGCAGCCCTATATTATCAGTTGTACACTGGTCACTCACTCACTCATGGATGGTAGGTGGAGGGCCAGGCTTGCATGCTGGTACAGAAATTATGTATTGCATGAGGCGAATTACATCTTTCTTTCTTTCTTTCTTTCTTTCTTTTTTTCTTTCTTTAAAATTTGCATGATTTGAGCAAGCCAAGCTCAAGTTAACTGCGACTATCTCGTTAATCAGTTATATTCCAGTAAAATGCACAACAAGCAAATTAACAGGTTCCATTTGGTCGTTAAATAATGGCTATACTGTAGCTTCACCATAGGTGGACCTGGTTGGTTTCTTTTTTGTTGCAAACTGTCTGTCTATATTATTAAGTGTATTCACTCCACTACTACATTGAACGAAGGAAGCAAAGATGGAAACAAGCAGGGAGATCTTTCTCTTGTATACACTTCTCCCCATCCTTATCTCCACCTTTTGGTATCTCTCCTTGTAGTAGCAGCCTGCACCCTCAGGTCAGGTTTTGGATGCTTTTCCACTTTCCTTTCCGTGCTCTTCTATGGCAACTTAAAATGCCAGACAATTCACTCTAGTCGTCCCCCATGTAAAGCTGATCGCCCACCCCCCCTCCTCTCTTGTTGGGTGGCACAGATAGGCCACTTAATATCAATATTCTCTTTGTGGTGGGAGATGGGGGGGCAATTGCCCTGACTGTCAGAATAATTGCACACAGATATCTGCACACGTGCGCTGACTTGTGCACGCACACAACAAGCCTTGCATACTCACACACTGGAAAACACAATAACTGGGACATACTTACACAGAATACAAGAGCAATGACACACACACACACACACACACACACACACACACACACACACACGTGTAAACCCACATGAACGGGAGAAATGGGCAGAATGGGGACACACAAAATGGTAGTCACACACACACATTCACTGTAGAGTTAGTTTGAGGAGACATGAAGAAAGGCTCCATTCTGCTGGGCAGTGAGACACACTCATGCAGAAAGCAACTACCACTCGTTCAAGTGTGGCTTCAGGCTCTTGCCAAAAGTATGAGTGAAAGCGGTGGACAGACAGGGTCAGAGAGATCGTTTTTCAAAGTGAGGCCCATATCAGTTTTTGCTGAGGACAAACGAATGACTTGCAGATGAAGAATTGTATTATTATTATTATTATTATTATCATCATCATCATCATCATCATCATCATCATCATGTAACAGACACATGATAACTAGGGCTGGGCAATAAAACGGTAATGTTAATTATCGCAATATAGTTTCCCTTAATATTCTGCAAATATAACAAATGTTAAAAATAATGAAACATTTTACAAAATTCCAATGACTCTCTTCTTGCGGTACAAACTATGTTCTGCTAAAGCCGCAACCTTTCTTCTTATTCTTCCGCACAACGTGATTGGTTGATGCCTTTATTATACCTTATGAAACCTCTTTGCTAGGATTAGTTAGCAGTGTAACCTGGCCTAAACTCAGGACTTCCTCTTTTATCAGTGTTCAAATACGATTGTGATCAGTCCTATCATCAAGCACAGTCCTGTACAGCTGGCTGTCAAGGCTTCTCAGTGAAAGTTAAGAAATCTGCCTTACTTTGCCATAATTTTTTCAGTGTTTTCCAGGATAGTGCTTGTGAGTCAGTATTTAACATGCATAAACATCATTATGTATTCAAAATGTTCTGGTTCAAATGCAGGGCACGCTGAATTACAATATATCAGCTCCTGTAATAAAACCTTTTCAAAATGAGAGCATAATGCTTAATGAAAGAAGCGAGAATATAGCACATAGCTTATTCACTTTTCTATCTATACAATATATTTTATTGCCCATCTTTTTAGTAAGGAGGTTTAGTCCACATTCGAAGCTCATGTGGTTACTCTCTTTTTCTGTCCCTACATAGTGAAGCTTGTGGTTTCAAACACTAGGAAAAAATGCATAGGTTGTGAAATGTGTGAATTATTGAATGTGTGTGTGTGTGTGTGTGTGTGTGTGTGTGTGTGTGTGTGTGTGTGTGTGTGTGTGTGTGTGTGTGTGTGTAAAAAAAAAAACTCTCACACACAGCTCACCCAC
>JAVQJD010077079.1:0-11717 GCA_036023655.1 Nannoperca australis
GTGTGTGTGTGTGTGTGTGTGTGTGTGTGTGTGTGTGTGTGTGTGTGTGTGTATGAGTGGAGACAGGTGTGCTGGAGTCAGAGCAAAGCCCCACCAGCTGCAACCCCTTTCATAATCAAGGCCTCTACTACTATGCAGCCCGACTACTTCCACACTGATCTTAGTCTCTAGATGGTTCTGCCTGCTCTGACTCTGTCCCCTGACTCTTGTTCTTCGTGGTGCCAGCCCTGCTTCCCTTTCCCTGGTTTCCAGCTTCCAGCCCGAGCTTCGTCTTTAAATAGATAACTTATTTAGCTTATTCCACGACTGCAGTCTTGTCGTCTGCAGTTGGGTTCAATTGTTCAGGTAAAACTCCATCATATCCGTAACAAATAATGACTTTGTTTTACTATTCAACTATTCAAGAGCTCTTAAAAATGTTTGTAAAAAAAACATTTGCATTATGCAAGCAGGAAAACAGAGGGATGCTGTCCGTTTAGATACACCTGGTGTAAAACCACAAATAATTGTAGTAGGAAGTCTTTTCTGCACACTGCATCTTTTAATATGGGTTTCTCAACAGCAAGACAGCACATATAGAGCCACATGAAAAGCTTGTGGTGGTGGTTAGAGTACACAAGCGGTCTCAACACGCTGACTGTCGAATTTAAAGGGCCGCAGAAAGAGAACAAGTCCCTTTGTACGACCTATTTTCTGAAGCCCAGCCACCAAAAACGAACATCGTCTGAGCCCTGATCTCGCACACTGAGTTTTTCAAATTATCCATCAAACAGGATCAGATTGTCTCACTTCTTTCGCAGCTTCAAACAGACTGCTGGAAGAGAGAGGCGGAGGGTTAGACTGAGAAAAAGAGAGGTGGACGCAGGCATCTGACAAACTCATCTGCAACGTAGAGAAGTAGAACGTCTGTAGTAGGAAAACTAAAAGAGATGTCAGTCTTCTGCTGTTACAGTAAATAGCTTTTATATACTTGGGTAAAAAAAAAAAACAGTACCCAACCCTGGCTGTGAAAGCTGTCTCGTCTAGACGTGGTAAACGGGCTACATTTGAAGTGTTGCCAAATAAAAGATGAGCTGTTACTCAAAGGCCTCTTCACTCTCTTCATCTCCTCTGTCTCTCTTCCCTCTGAAGTTTCTACCGTTCGTTGCTGATGGAACCTGTTTTCTGGAGGACAAGCAAAAAAGGTAGCATCGCAGTGAAGGAAACACTCCTCCATAGAGGTGTTCATCCATAAACCTTAGCTTTTGGTCATCTAAATCATCAATACATCCGAGCTGGATGGTGTCAGAAGGCGTCTGACAGAAAGAAACCAGAAAAAGAAAAAGGGTTCCTATTTGATGATGGTTTTTCTTTTGACACCAGAGTCATTAAGGTCCCGAAAGATGATTTTTTTTTAAATCTTGTGTTCATAAGTTAATTATCTTGTGCGAAAGATAATACTTTGTTCCCACAAGATAATAATTTGTGCACACAAGATAAAAACTATTACCTTTCAGGACTTCAGGGGCTCCGTACAACCCCACATCTATGTACAAGAGCAGCAAGAAATTAATTGAATGGCATTTCGATGTGAAAATAAAATTTGATTAGCTGAGTTCTCTCTTGTGAACACAAGATAAAACTTTTTTTTAAAATCACCTTTCAGGACTTCAGGGTCTCCGTACAGTCCTGTGTCTACGTGCAAGAAAGCAACATATTTATTGTATGACATTCCAAGGTGAAAATAAGAATAGGTTCTCTCCATTAGATGGTGGCTACGTGCATCTGAAGTTGTTAGAAACATCTGAATGTATAGTAAATGTTAGCACAAGATTAAACACATTTGGGACTTTTAGGGGCTCTGTGTTTTCCTGCTTTATTTTTCATATAGTTTCTATAGCAATTTCTCATGAAATTTCAATTAAATTGTAATAAATCTTGGAATGATTTAAGTGCATTAGAGATATTGTTAGTAGTAGAGGCATTTTGCATTTTGCCAAAGGAAAAAAAAGTTATTTTCTTTGAGCAGGAGAAGAAGACATCTGGGCCTGCAGAATAAGAAATCACTACTAACTGGCCAAAACTTCTCAGAGTAAAGCAAATATAAAAGCATTTTATCAACTTTCTTAATTTAGAAAATCACACCTATCACTGTTGACTTTTAACTTAGTATCCCATATTATGGGAATTCTTGAACACTTGTTAAATATTGTTTTGACATAAAAATAATGAAGGATATTATTACAACTGGTAATGTTTATTTTTAATCTATTTTGAACAATAGCAGTGATATAATATTTGAGAGATACAGTATGTTCATATTGTTACAGTGCAAGGTGAAGAGTTCCAAAGTACAGCCCCCCCACAGAAGACCGAATAAATAGATTTAAATACTTCCTGGTCAACCTAACTAGCTGGTGAAATGAAACAGGCAATTAGAGCTAGCAAAGATATTTCTATTACTGCTTACAGTTCTGACAGTCTACTTTCCTCTGTCTTTATCACTACAGATGATTATTATGATCAAAGTTTTGAGCATGTGCACAGTCAGTTACCAGAACTACAGAGGAAGAGCCCAGGAATGGGCTTCAGGCCTTCAGCCCACAGGGTGGAGAGTCTAGTGGCTGGGTAGGAATGTGTTTGGCCAGACTGGAGACTCATTGCACAGCTTCTCAGGTCAGCCTGCCAGTATGGCCTGTGTGGAATGGAGGCAGCATTATCAAGAGCCCTGGTATGGGCTAGGGTTTGATGAGGTAGATGACCGGCAGTTGAATCACGTAAGATCGCAGGTTTCATGTGGGTAACAACTTCCTTTTTTCCCCCTCAGCGGTGACTGTCAGGACAGTATTTTTAGGCTGCGGTTAAAGATTTCGATAGTGTGACATGGCTGTGTGTTTATCACTCGTTAGGAAACTTTGTCTCTGAACACACACACACACACACACACAGACACACACACAATAAACAAGCGTACCAGCATTCCTGCCCACATGCGTGTTTTCATGCAGCTCATTCACATGCAACACGCACCTTTCCAGCTGTAATGATGGAGAGATTCTGCCCTCAGTGGGACAGACATGACAGTTCAGCACTACAGAGAGGGACTCGGTCCTCTCTGCAGTGCATTCAGAGTACACACAACTCCATTGACAGTGAATGTGGATCAGCAACAATGGGGAAATAAAGTTGTAACAGAGCCTATTAGGAGTGATACATGTGAAGAGCAACATTTTGTATTTGGCAGAGAAGGCTCTGCTTTTGAAGACATTCAAACGGCATGCTCTGAGGTATACTGGAACCTAAATTAATCCAGTTATAGTGGTGTTAGCCAGCTCACTCGTGATTGGTCGGTTTGAAGTTTTAAACTTAAACATATTTGAAAAAAATGAAATGAAACCCTGTCAAAGACAAAGAAGGTTAAACAACAGATTAAGATCAATCCAAAACTCATACGTGACATTTTATGACCAGCTGCATTAAAGCGAGCAGGGTAATATATTTTAAAACTAGAGGGCGGGACTTTTACGTACAAATGAAAGTCTTTATATTCAAGTCATTGCCAGATGAGTTCACACAATGCTAATTAAGGCACCAACAGGTAAATCTCTCTGTATTTTGCAGTATACCAGAGTTTTATAATCTGGTTTGTGTGGCGGCATTCCCACGCTGAAGCTCCAAAGACATGTAGAGAGAGAGTCGCGTCTACGGCAGTTCAGAATGCTTGTTTGTCACATGATTCACAAACTTCAGCTAGTTCTCTCTCTATGGCTCTGGTACTGGGCAAGAGGCGGGGACACCATGGACAGGTTGCCAGTCAGACAGTAGAGACACACCAAGACCTACGGGCAGTTTAGAGTTGTCAGTTGTTAGGGGATTGCTGGAGAGAACCCACATGCAGAGAACACGCAAACTCCACACAGAAAGGCTCTTTTGCTGAGTGGCAACAGTGCTAACCACTGCACCACCGTGTTGCCCACGTTTCTGATGCTCCAGATAAAAAAGAAACTCGCTGCTCAGAAGAAGGATTACAGACAACAAACACAGATAACCATTGGTTTAGCTTTACAGGATGTGGCGTTGTTGCTCTTGGACAGGTTGGTCTTTGGAAAATAATTGGAGTAAGCTATGTAGCTATTACATACACTTACTCTACCTAAACAATGGATTATTGTCATGGTACTGTGGAAACTTGAGCAAGCCCCCCTATAGGCAGATGTCATGAGCATGCATCAACAGTGTTTGTGTGATTACTCTCACTGCCAGAAGGGGGAACCAAACAATCCGCACCCCAGCTTTAAGTCAATTATTTACTCATCATTGACAAAATGATTATATTTACAAAAGAAAATCCGCTAATCTTTATTGCTGATAGTAGTCCAGTGTCATTAATGTGTTTGGATTTATTTAATTTTTTTGCCCTGTAGTTTATTTTTTACATACATAGGTATGTAAACTCCTTTCTTAAACCTGTGTTTCAGGACTTGTTGCTCTGACAGAATCTCCAGATACACGTCAAGACAGCTTCGAAGAACTGAAAAATTCAGACTCCCAATAAGCCATGCTAACTTTTTACCTTGTACAAAGATCCCAGCAAAAAAATGCCCCTGCAGCTATACTGTATTTCACAAGGCAAAATGCAAATAAGAAACCAGAATACCAGAAGACAGCAGAAAATAATAACCACAGCAGCATGTTCTGTAACAGGTGGGAATAAGCAGCATGAGCAGCAAGAATGACAAGAGACGCAACACTACCATGTTGTTGGCACCAACTTGTTTAAACATGACTGTTGATTGTGAGATTTGTCTGATAATAATCACCTGATGGCATGTACAAACTGCCTAAACTAATGTGATGCTTCAACTAATCAATGAATAAAAAAAAATGGCAGAAAGATTTGAATCTTATCGGCAATTTAATATCTTTTTTATAGTGAAATTAATAATTGATGTTGACATTTAAAAAACACTGAAGTTAAAGCAAAAATAAACAAATATTATACATATTGTATTATTAATTTATATTTACTTTGAAATATATCTGTCTTAAACGGATAAAATATAAGATAAAATATTAAAACTTGAACATCTGGGAATGCAAGGATAAGCCAAGGACAATCAAATAAATGTCCCATTAAGTTACATTCTGTCAGTCATTTAAAAAATCTAATTAAGGTGAGTGACTGAATCTGTGTCAAAACATATATCCTGTGTAGACTGTGTAGTCTCACAACATAAACTCAGGTAGATGGTTTGTAAAGTAAAATATTTCAATGCCATAAATTTCATACCAAATGCATTTCACAACGTGATTTTTAGTTGCGAATAAAACTAATCTGATCATTATGGCCTTTTTTTGCTTCCATATGAAGTGATGTCTAGTAGATAGACAGGATATCGTGGTTGCTTCCAAACTCGATTTTACAGCTATATGAAAATAGTTTGTTGCATATGTTTCTGGTTTTGGTACATATTTTTCCATTAATCCCTGACAGGAATCTCTTTGGATGGTAAGAATTAGTTGCTAGGAGATTCGTGATCAACCGTGTAGCAGTTATAGATTAGGCAAAAAAAATAAACATAAACAAGACATGACCTCATGATCAATTAGTTTAGCCAACAATAGCCTGTAAACCGACACCATCACAGGCTGCAGCTGGGTTTACACTCTGTGAATCTGTCTGTACATTATGCTCTCATTAACATTCATGAGCAGAGTAGAGGGAAGTTTGTGATATTGTGCTGCATGTGTACACAGAGTTTTTCTCCACAACTTTGTGTATGTGTTGTGTGTGTGTGTGCCTTGTTACCCGAGGGACATCACAGCAGTATCTCATTTTACATGAAACGGCCTGGGCTCGCGGGAAACCGTTTGTGCAGGAGAGCACTGCCTACACCATGCACCCCCTCCCCCTGCCTCCCAAAAATAAAGAAGAATTTTTGATTACAGTAACAAGCCTATAAATTATGCACGAGGCACTGAGGATGATGAGCTGATGAAAGACAGCCCCTTTTAACCTTTTTCCTGGCAGAGGAGTCACCCCCCCCTTCTGTTTAGCCACATGCAGCGAGGGAGAGTTTGAGATGGTGGTCTAGACGTTGATATGCTCAGGGTGGTGGTGGGGTCTATATTTTCAGTCTGCATGTGGGAATACATAGTGAAACATGATGGCCTCTCTCTGCATCTGTTGCAATAACTTGTTTCACTGGTGTCACTGGAGAAGGAAGATTCCAATTGATTCTGCTGTTGTCGCCAAAAAATGTTTTGCTTCTGCTGCTGGTGTGTGTGTGTGTAGAGGGCAGGGAAGCTGGGGGAAAGCTGTTGATGTCGGCTTCGATCAGTGTGGCTGCTGGGAGCATCCTAGTCGGAAACGAGTGCGCCACTTTCAGAGTAGCTGGCTGCTAATGTGTTCCTGTGTAACACAATACACACTCCCCCATCAACCCTGCACCGCCCCGCTATCATCACTGCTGCTACTGCAACACACACTCATTGACTCAGACATACCTGCCACATTACACATGCAATCACACCAGGGTTGCAAACACATGCGGTGCTAACGATTTTGCATACACAAAAGCTCAACACTGTTAGTGGTTGGCCTAAAGAAGAAGTCTGATGGTATTATTTATTTTCTTACTGTCACCAAATTCCATAGAAAGACCTAAACTAACAGTGAATGAGTGAGTGTCACTGTTGCACTGGGTGACATGTTCCTTACACACACACTGAAAACTTAATCCCACATATGCGCTAGGGTACCAAATGTGAATTAATCTGCATAGTCCCCAACAAATCTACTACTACTCCCGTTTGCACATATTGTGCAAAAAATATGGAGCTGATTTGTTTTTATTGTCCTGATATGAATTAACAGAATGTCATTTCTTGTTTTCCTGGAGAGAACCATGTGCTTTGCTTTAAACTGAATTTATCATAATCTTGTAATACCTCCAAATTAACACGAACCATTATTGAGTGTATGTGTTATGTTTCAGTTTACACACTAAGAAATATGAAGAGAGAATCACACATGCATCTACACATAAACCAAAGGATATTTGGCACTTTCCCAAATCCCATATCCCACACAAAGAGCCATTGTAGTTAGCTATGATAATGAGCTCAATATGCCCTCCTCAGGAATGTGTGAAAACGGGTCTGTTTCAGTGTAGAAATGCCCTCTTTCCCACAGTCTTAAAGAGCTAGTGGCCCCTCTAAAACATGACTGGCATACAAATGCCTTTGTGGGCCAACGTTTGGCGGGTGGACGCGAGAGGGCACTCTGGCTGCCGCCCAAAATCCACAATGGCCATATGCAGAGGAGGTGGAGGAGCATCTCCCAAGTGCCTAGAGGTTAACTGTAGACCAGCCGGGCCGTGAGCTCTGATTAGTGATTAGTGAATGAGGGAGCAGGCGTTGGGGCTCGGAAAAGCGCTCGGAGATACGAGCCAAGATAGTTATGGAGGAGAAGGTGCCAAGATGAAACGCTACAGGTGGGAGGGGGAGGAGAGAGGCCAGTCTGTGAGCAACTATCACATTTATACAGTGTATGTGTGTGTGTGTGTATATATATATATATATATATATAAAAAAAAAAATAAAAGGTGTGAAACTCCTCAGAACACAGAGACAGTTTTTTTTTAATTATCAGAATGGAGAACAAAGAGCATAAAAATAAAAGAAGAAGTGTGTTTGGCAGCCCTATTATAACAAAGAAAGCATTCTCAACTACTGTTGTGTCTAATGAAATCAAACTTTATTTATTTGCTTCTTACCTAAAAGTCTATTTTATTTTTTACATAGCCCAGTATCACAATTTGCCACAAGGGGCTTTACAATTTGCACAGCATTCGAAAGCTTCAGTCCCTTTTAAAAACCTTTAAAAAATTAAAAAGAAGCTTTTTATACAGAGTAAAACGGGAAGAAATGTCAGGAAGAGCATCAGCTCAGGGATCCCTCTTCCAGGATGGACATACAGGCAATAGATGCAAGCATGTGTCTGCACATAGGGAGAAGGCAACGTATGCCTGCAAGTTTCTGATTGATGGCAAAGCAACCTTCAAGCAGTTTATAACATGTTTTAGAAGAACAATTGGGACACGTCTATGACAAAAGGGCCACACCCTCCTCACTGCTCTCATCTTGCTTCCAGCAGCCCTCGTTTTTAGTGAAAAATTACAGATAAACTCGCTGCACACTAACTACTTGAACATTTACAACACACACTGAGCTAAAATGAGACGTTTCTTGATAATTCTCTGTGGGCATGAGCAACACCTTTTCACTTTCTGTTAAAATAAAGATATAGCCTGACATCAGCTGACCAATTAACCAATGCAAATTAGTTTTTATTAATGGACGCAGACCAAAATGCCTGTGGACACAACTGGAGAGACCTACAACCAATCAGAGCAGCGAAACGTGTGATGTAGTGCTGAATAAACCCTGCAGGAAATAAACACTTTCTTATCAACAAAAGCTTTCAGTGCAGCTGTTCTGTTTAATACTTACATGACAGAAGATTCAGAACAATCCACATCATTGCCAGCCATCTTGGTTGTTTACAATAATGCCTTAACGGTGCACCTCTGTACAGTCATATCAGTCCCAACACATAGACAAACGGTTGGGATTGGCCTGGTGGGCTGCAAATCTGTCTGAATGGGGGGGGGGGGGGGACCAAATAAAACATGAGCCTGCAGAGCATAAATATTGATTAATGCAGCTTTAAGTGTAGGTGACTAAAACCACTTAAGGTCAGGGACACATTATGGTCAAAGTTAAAATTGGCGGACTGTTGGGAGGAAATATGAACGAACAATGTTCTTCGGTAACAAAGCTACATGCTTTGTTTACCCATCCATCCCGACCTTCCTATAACAACGTCCAGCTTCTTTTTGAAGAAATTAAAAAACGTTTTGTTGTGGGCATTTTGTTTTATTAGGTGGTGACAGCTGCAGAGAGACAGGAAAGGCGGTTGTGGTAAGGACGTGCTCTGCCAGGTGGGCTACGAGGGCACCCTAGTTTTGGCATTTTTGACAAAAAAAGCGACAAAGGGGCCTTGTCAGACAATTGGAGCAGACAACAAATGCTGTTATTTTTCTTGTGTGGACTTCATCCCATTGGTCCTTGTCTATTCTTCCTCTTTTATTTTGAAATTCATTCCCGTCTTGTCATTTGAGTTCCTTAATAATCCTCACCTGCTCCCCATATACCAATTCCATTCCTTTGTTATTTGCCATGTGTCTAGTTTTCATGTTCTTGTTGTTGGATGTTTTCCTGGTGCTGGACCTGCCAGCCTGCCTTTACCAGTGTGTAAGCCTTTTTTGTGTTAATTAACCTTTGTACTGCTGCAGCCTCCCATTCTGTCTGCACTTGGGTCCTTTTTCACAACTCACCTTAACGTGGCCTTTCTCTAATAAACATTAACATGTTGATTACCTAAAAAGCAAAACATTTCAATGTACTCAAGAAGATACAAAATGACGAGACCCAGTTCAGAGAAAATAGTTGAAAATGAATCAATAAATGAAGAGACAAGTTTAAGATTCTCAATCTGCAAATAAAAGTCATTAAGTCATCTGCTGTTCTATTTTAAGCTCTTTAATATTGATGTATTTCAATAATACACAAAACGTGAAAAATGGAATCATTCAGAGCTGCCAGTAGATCAGGGCAGTTTCCTTCCTAGAGTTCTTCTGAAGACCAAGTGCATTGGAGTCCTTTTCACCTTCAGTAAAACCTTTCCCACCTTGTCTGACCACTACCTGCCTGAAACCCCCACATTTTGATTGCAATAGAATTTGGGGGGACACAACATGACACTGAAAGGCTCAAATTTAAGGATGCTGAGTATGTCAAAAATGATTGGCAAAATTCTAATAGATTAGGAAATGCTCAGTGTTCCATTAGAAGACGCTGTCAGTTCCTATTAAGTGAATTTATCCATTTGAGTTTGAGTCTATGGAAGCCAAAAAGGTGCAACATTTTTAGACTGAAGCCAGATTAAGTAACAATTTATGTTCTATATTGATTAAAACAAAAATATTTTGTCAATCTCAAATCATGAAGTGAAGAAACAATACATGTTGATTTTGCTACATGTTTGGATATCTCCTGGAGACAACTGCGCCTTTTCTTTTTAGCCTACATACGTTTACATTTTCACACTTTTACATAATAGATTAATATACTAAAGATACTTATTATGCAGAATTGCCAATTTCAGTAGAATATCTACTACATTATATTTAGACTTTAAGATTGTACATTTTATTTATAATTATTGTTGCATCAATGTGTTAGCAGTACTTTAATGTTGCAGCTGTATTAACTGCTTTATATACTGCAGCGTAGCTTAAAGCAGAATGTGTAGGACTTGTTGGTTGCCGTTTGTAAACACAACATTCAAAGGGCCCCCTCCTCCCAGCTCGTAGCTTCCTCTTGGGTGCATGCTTGTGATAGGTTTCCTGGGACATCGCTCACTACTGCACAGCACAAGATGGCAGAGCCTGTATCGGGCTTCGGAAAAGTGGGGATGCATTGTCCATCTTTATATATACAGTCAATGGTCTACTCAATATGTTAAGAAAATCTATCATTTATTTATTGATTGTATTTTGTGTGGCTAATCTGAATCTGCAAAGTAACTATAACTGTCAAACTAATGTAGTGGAGTAAAAGGTACAACATTTCCCTCCAAGATACAGTGGAATAGACATGTAAAGTACCATATACCGGAATTTCTCAAGGAAAGTCCCAGTAACTCAAAACAGTACTTAATACACCTCCACAGTTTGAAAACCTCTGGACTAGATCATAAGATCCAAACTTTATAAAAATAAACTTATCAGAAGGTTCAAGCACTGACAATCTGTCAGGAGGGAAACGTTTGTAATGTATAAGTGGCAAGTCAAATTTTAAAGCTAAAGTTCGAAATTCAGCTACTTTTGAAACAGAAGGTATATGTACTTGGGTATTAAGGCTGTGTCAAAAATCACTCCTTTATTCATTAATTAATAACTCACTGGACACTCAATAGTTGAGATTTCGGATTATCAACGCAGATGTCGAGTGACACTTCATTTGTGCATCTATAAAATGCAATACATTGCATTTGCTCACAGAACGTAGTGTACATTACATGGACATTACTTTTTTGTTCCATTGTGGGGATTTTTGAGGGCTCTATATCGGGCGTAAATCACACATCATAAAATGGCATAGTATAAAGGTTGTAAATTAGGAGAAGTTTAGACACGGCCTTAGTCGAAAATAAGGAGCAATCTGGTGAACAACGGTGTTATTGATTTTACAGTAACAAACAGCCAATACAGGATCCACAAACTGATTCTGCACTTAATGCTCATAAATCCAGAAAAAAAAAAGCTGAGCTGAATGTTAACTGAATCATTTTGCTGGTGAATAACAGTGTAAATAAAGTCCCTCATTGTCGGCGGGGGCTTGACCAGGCGGAGGCCGAGGAGGAACAGTCGAAATACTTAATTTTCAACTCACTTGGAACTTGAAAAGCAGCACATCGGGTGCAGGAACTCAAACGCAAAAATCAGATGTAATGAACAGAGAGCGAACAAAGGAAGCCACCAGACTAAATATACAAGACAAACAATGGGAACAGAAACAGGTGGGTGACAAGACACAGGTGCTTGAAATTAAACTAAGGAGGGAATCAAACAAGGACAGGAAACTGACCCCAAAACTACAAAATAAAACAG
>JAVQJD010077088.1:0-5000 GCA_036023655.1 Nannoperca australis
CCGCCCCCCGGCCCCACGAGCCCTTCAGACCGACAGCGAGAGAGCGAGAGAGAGAGAGCGAGAGAGAGAGAGAGCGAGAGAGAGAGAGAGAGAGAGAGAGAGAATTAAGCTGGTCACCCTGTTGGCAGCTGCAGAGAAGAGCTGGGGGAACGATGCGCGCCGCCAGCTCCAGATATACTATTGATTGGTACGGCTGGAGGGATAACACTGGCTTAGACTGCTGGGAGACTGTCAGGCGCACACACACACACACACACGCACACACAGCAGATGGAATATTTATCCGTCCTCATCAAATTCATAAAGTTTTGAGAGTGAGGCAAACTAGTAGATGTTTGGTGTTGTTTCCGTCTCTGCACCTTGAGGAGGGACACACACACACACACACACACACACACACACACACACACACACACACACACACACACACACACACACAAAGTGCGGTTTATGAAATTCAGAGCAGCTTTTTGCAGACTGTTTTCAATGCTGATCCACAGGGCTGTATGTCGCATCTTTGCACAAAAAGGTACAGAAATGTATACAAACGCAAGCTGTCCAGTTGCAGGGCTTGTATATGTATGTGCGTGTCAGTAGAAGAGGGTGTGTGTGTGTGTGTGTGTGTGTGTGTGTGTGTGTGTGTGTGTGTGTGTGTGTTTGTGTGTGTGTGTCCTGGGACCAAAGAAGGTGGTGGCAGCTCGGTTGCAGGCAGGGAGCAGATTAATCCACACAGAGCCAGAATGCTGCCCCACAGCCCTAGGCATGGAGGCATGGGAGTGTGTATGTGTACAGTATGTGTGTATATTTTAGAAAAAGACAGGACAAATAAATAGGACAAGTCAGAAGAAGTTACAAATTAGATAAATGGAGGAGAGAAGAGGAGGGGAGCGCTCTGATGAAAAGCAGCCGTCAGGGAGAAGGTCTTGTCCTGTCCTGGTCCCTGTTGGGGAAGCCATGTGGCAGCTAGATGCTGCTCGCGGGATGGGGTCTTTGGCAACCTGGACAGGACTAGATGGGACGGGACGGGCACACACAGCCTGTGGCTGTACCAGCCCAGATACCCAGCAGGCTACAGGGTACACAACACCTCATATACTCGGCACAGTGAACATACACTCACATTTTGTTGGTGTCACACAGAGACCTTCTATCTCCAAAGTGTCATCATTTGAAAATCGGTTTATATTGACACGGTTGTGACATTTTGCAATGTTTTACTAATGACTGACTGAGTTACAGTAAAAAAAAATCATAATGACCAACATACAAATAAAAACAAACAAATACAGATAAATGGAAAAAGCCCAAATCCATCCCCTTTTAACACAAAAATTAGAATTAGCCACAAGGAAATGTGTCAAACATAATAAATATGAGAAAACAGAGAAAACCAGTCTCCATGTGTTTTCACTGATCCTGTTCCATCCCTTTACAAAGACCGCACACTGCTTTTTGTTCATTAATTTCACATTCATCTTTTTTCAGTTTCTGACTATATTCGAAACAAACAAAACCATTTCAATCTAATGTTTCACAAGTTCGGCTTAATAATTTTTCACTTTACAGCGTTGTGTTGCTGAGGAATCTGTGTATGGGTTCCTTCAGGCACGCAGCAGAAACAAACCCTTTTTATTCACTTCTCATCTGCCCTTTTCACTGACAGCAAACATGGGAACTGTCTGAATTTCACTCCCGTAACCCTGAAATATTTTCTCTCCCTTCTCATCTTCCTCTGTCTTCAACCCCCACCTCCCCCTTTCTCTTTTTAATCCCGGCTACTTTGCATCTCTGTAACTTGGCTCAGAGCAAATTGTGTTATTTTTACACGCAGGCGGGCGAGCAGAGCGTGCGGGCGGGTGAGTGGCGGCGGCGGTGGTGTAGATTTCCAGGTTTTTTCCGAGCACCTTCCTCCAACCTCGCCCATCTGCCGCCATCTGCCTCGCTTTAGCCCGCACTTTCTACTGCAATCACACACACAGCACACGCGCACATAAATGCACACAGACGCACATCCTGTGAAAAATAACCAACAGCCTCCAATCAGCTTTTGGCACGCAAAGGAAGGGACTCTAAAAAAAAAAAGCACAAAATGCTGCGCCAAATTGTCCTCCATACTTTTTCAAGTGGGATATACACTATGCCTCTCCCCTCCTGCCTTCATCTCCACATCTACATCACTCTGTCTCCACCACCCACGGTCCTGCAACACTCGCCAGTTGATCTGCTGGCCTTTGAGTGAAGCAGCGCTGATGGCTGGACAGCGGATGGCTGCAAAATTAAAAAAAAACTATTACAAGAATGTAGTTGTGTGTGAGTGTGAGTGTTTTTATGTGTGTAAGCGCTGTGCTGTGCCCTTTTCCAATTCAACCAACACCCTCATTCACACGCATTAGCTGCATATTTACTGTTCATGCTGATATTATGGAAAGCGTTCGCCTGTGAAATCTGCAAATGAAATGTACATACATAAATTCCACTATGAGAAGGTTTCAAACATCGGAATGCAAGATATTATGGGTAAGGGGTTGTAAGTGAGTACCTGGAAAGTATGTGTGGACGCCACAGATGCTTTGACGTACTACAAAGCCTCAGTCAATCTGCTCAGTTTAAAGAATACAACATACAGTCCCTGAATTTTCTGTCTTTTATCAGTTGATTGAGACAATTTATAGAGTATACATTTTGTGGCAGATGTGGTCATCAAATCCATTACCATTTGGCCACATTGGTCACTTCACATAACTTAATGTCACATGTGTTTAAACACACTAAATTCAGCAATCATGTCTTCTACTCAAGTTCGATTTGAGTTTTGTATCATATTGTTTGGTGGTGACTGATGAATATTTAGGTTGACCTTGGTAAACAGGGGATGGACTAATGACCCGACGGTATATTGTTGTACCTGTACATGATGCATGGAACTACTGTGATGTACAAAATCTATCCAGCAGTAGTCAGTGACAGTAACGTGAGTTGATTCTGAGAAATGTGCCCTGTGATTTTGATGCTCATATTTTTTGCTAAATAAAAAAAGTTGCACAGGCCAGAGAGTTTCCACCTGATTCTTATTACTTCTCCTACAATTGTCAAGGCACATAAATGGGTTGCATCTTGTATTGTAGTAGACACTGTGGTATTATATTTTGCATCGTACTTTAAACCTTCCTTTTGGTTGCTTGGAAAGTTAGAGACCCAAGAATTAAAGGTTATTCTACTAATGCACATTTAACTTGACAGGGCGGCAAAGTGTAGAGTGAGAGGACGTCTGAAGTGGAAAAACACTGATCATTACTTTACATCATGAAATAAACATCTTAGGAGGATAAAGATAAAGAATGGTAAAAGAAAGAGAGCGTAGAGGTTCAAGGCTACAGAATCAAAAGAAAACCAGAGAAAACACTAAAAAAGTCACCTCAGGTGCGAGGTACTCCGGCGTGCCACAGAAGGTCTTCATGGTGGCAGCGTCTGTGATTCCCTCCTTGCAGAGGCCAAAATCAGTGATCTTCATATGGCCATCTTTATCCAGCATTAGATTTTCCAACTGGAAGGGAAACAAAACACACAGCAATTCCCACAATGCAACTTTCACCGTCGGAATTTAATCAGAGGAAGAGGAAACTCTGAGCCCGACTTGGAGTTACCTGAAGAAGGGAGTGGGGTTTAATTCATCTCAAGACATTTTTCTCAAAGGTTTCAAAAAATATATCATTCGTGACTCAGAATCAACATAATACTTCTTAGTTAACTGACTGAATTTTCTGTACGGTGGAGTCAGAGAGGAAAGGAAAACCATACTGTATTACCCCACATAGTGGCAGTACACACACACACACTCAGACACACAAACTCCAAGCAGAGGAGGGAAATAAACTTCAGGCGTGTAGTGAAGCCACTCAACCTTTTAATTTTAATGGCTGAAGTGTTTTTCTCGCTCTCTGTCTGCTTTTTCTGCTTTCTGTTTTCTTGGCTGCTGTGAGCAGGGCTGGGGCCAAGGCTGCCAGGCAGACGCTCAGACAGAGCCATCTACCTCTCTACCTCTGTGGTATCTGCACCCCCCTTCCCACCTCCTCTGCCTCCCACGCTTCTTTACTGCTTTATGTCTGTGTGAGCTTGTCCCTGTCCCTCTCTTTAATTACCACACATCCTGAGCCACTCCTCTCCTCCTGGATGAAAAAATAAATAAATAACTGTGGAACACAGGCGGCAGGGGGGCTAAAAGTTTTCCCTCACATATCGGATCACTCTCATCCATGCCCCCCAACCAGCCTCCCCTCTCTGTTTCTGTTTACCTTGAGGTCCCGGTACACAATCTTGGCTGAATGCAGGTAGTCGAGAGCCGACACAATCTCGGCGCCGTAGAAGCGCGTGCGCTCCTCTGAGAACACCCGCTCTCTGGACAAATGGAAAAACAGCTGCGGGAGAAGGAGGGAGGAAGAGAGAGGGAGAGAGGGCGGGTGAGAGAGAGAGGGGAGAGACAGCAGGGACGGCACAGCAATAATTACTGATTTATTGGAGGAAATTAGCACAACACAAACTGGCTGCCCGCACCATATTGAGATGATAGATAGCGGAGGGGAGGGTGAGCGGGGGGGTGTGTGTGTGTGTGTGAGGGGTGCGCGTGGAGAGGGGTTGGGTGGGGAACGTCTCGGAGGAGGGCGGGTGGAGGCGCTAGGCAGCTGGCGCCTCATCTAGCAGCCCCCCCCCTTCACCACACACTCACATACCTCTTCCACGTTACCCTCTGGGCAAGGTTGGCACGGTGCTGGCGTGGAGTTCGGCGACGGGGGCCAAATCAAGGGTTTAATCAATACACCAGTCTAGTTAAAGACAGGCAGACCGCCGCTGCCGCCGCTGCCAACGCACCCCCCCGTCCCCCCACCATCCCAGCAGCCTCCAGTGTAGCACTCATTAGTGGCCTAACTGGCCTTGCCCCCTGAGCTTCCGTCTTCATTTACTCCATTTTCATATCCATCCCTCTCTGTTTTTGGCGAGAAGCT
>JAVQJD010077088.1:7500-14040 GCA_036023655.1 Nannoperca australis
ATATGAGGTACTTACAGTGAGGAAGGGGTGTCTGGTGTTTTTCAGTACTCTGCTCTCTGTGAGTGTGTGAGCCACTTCATCCTGCACAGACACAGTAAAAACCTTTTCAGTTAAACAACTTAAATAAGGAGGCAGTTTAAGAGCACTCCATGAGATGCATTAAAAACATCAAACACTAACATATGACACCGTATTCAAAACGAAAAACAATCCGGGAAAAAGACTTTACTGCTACAAACTTAAGTTTTATGTGGTTCATTTAATATATGGCAAAAAAGATATAAAGGTTGATCAATAGATGAATAGCCTCTGCTTGCCTCTCTACCTTGGCTATGATGACTTCTTTTTTAAGGATTTTCATGGCGTAGTATTTCCCGCTGGCCTTTTCTCGGACAAGAATCACTTTACCAAAAGTTCCCTTTCCCAGCAGCTTCAGGTAGTCGAAGTCACTCATTGTCTTGGGGAGGGAAACACAGAAGGAGTAATGTCAGCCAATAATCTTTGCTGCACATTGAATAGTGATATGTCATGGCCGTATTACACTGGGAGTGTAGGGCTGTCTCGTTTAAAAATACTATTCCAAATACAATACCTTGATTATAATCATGTTTTTTCATGTACAAAAGAAGCCAAACGTCTCAAATGTTAAATGCTATCTAAACACAAGGAACCAAGAACTCTGAATTAAAATACACCCTAAAGGCGAGGCGCAGCATGTTGTAGCAACAGGCGTCACATCACAACTCCTAACCTGTTGATTGTTTCTCATCACGCTGTATTGTATGACAAACGACACAAGAATTATAAAGACAATGAACTCGAGGACAGTGTGTGGAGCAGTGCCGCCAGATGCAGGATACTGAGGTCCCCAGTGTGTAAAGGCCCTAACATTGGCAAATTCTTGAGCTATCTGATCAAGTCAAGCAGATTACTAATCTGACCATACATATGATGCCAACATTCAATACTTTATGCTACAGACACATTTTGGTCTGTACCAAAGAAATATAAAGTTTCGACAGTGCCTAAGCATGGCCAACACTGTCCCAGCATGCCATGAAATTTAGTAGTGATGTTAATGTTCCCTGTTGGACGACACCTATTAATCTTCGTGACCCTCTGATATTTGATCTAGGGCCACTGTCACGTTACAACTTCCCCTCGACGAACCCTTTGGTCTTTAACAAGATATACACTGAAAAATACATTTTTACTGAGCCACTGACATTTCTAACATTAATGCACGTGGTGCAAAATCACACCCTGCAAAACCTTTATAGAGTGGTGTGTAAACAGTGGGCCCTGCAGGAGCCTCTGTACCTGATAAATCTAGTATACATTGTATAAAAGTGTAGCCTTTGCCTTTGACACCAACAATATTTATTAAAGTTATTTTGCATGACTGCTTTTACTTGCACTTACTCACTACAATTTGGGAAAACCAATTTACACCTTTGCTGTTACAGGTGCTATTTCATATTGGCACGAACATGTGACTGAGAGGACCATTTTTAAAATTGCAAGCAGCAAAAGGTAATAGCACATTACATGACATTGAACAATGACAATGAGCAATAGTACAGCTGGAGTCATTTGTGTATTTTGAGTGTAAAGTGTGTGAGAGTCAGAAAGCGTTTGTATGTTTATGGGTCTGTTGCCGTGTGTTACCTTGCGTTTGTGGTGTGTGGTGGAGATGTCCATCTCCTCCTCGACCATGTTGTCGATGTTGGAGGTGGGGCTGCACTGGATCCTTTCCTCCTCTTGTCTCTGCAGCTTGTCAGCCACCATCTGGATGGCCTCTGTCCACTCATCTCTAGAGAAGAACAAGATAAAGTTTAGGGAAGCACTAACACCCATAGGTACTGCATCCCATCCACTGCTTTTGGCACACATTACAGTTTAATTGGATGAAAAAGACATGATCCTTTATTTCCATTTCATGAAATCCAGTGTGAAACCCCAGCTCTAGGCTGTGAGTTTGAACCCACCGGCCGACTTGAGCCTTTTTGTGTTGACGTTGCATGTTCTGCCAGTGCCTGCGTGGGTTTTATCCGGGCACTCTAGCTTCCTCCCACACTTGCATACAGGTTAGGTAATCTGGCGGTCAAAATTTCCCGTAGGTGTCTGTCTCTATGTGTCAGCCCTGTGATTGACTGGCAACCTCTCCAGAGTGTGCCCCGCCTCTCGCCCAATGTCAGCTGGAAACAGCTCCAGCCCCCTGTGACCCTCTAAGGATAAGCTGTCAAAGATTATCGATGGATGGATGGATGTTTTGAGCTCCAACGATTAGTTGTTTTGGTAATCACTTTGAAAATTACAATTTAAAAGTTTGCCTTTCACTTAACCATTAAAATGTTATAGGCAAAGCTATCATATTATATAACATGATACTGTACAACTGTTCACGGTCTTCTTGTTGTTGTTACTGCCCCTGTGCCCTGTCTGCTGTCAACTTAAAATGCTTAAATGGTCAAACAGCGTACTACATACATACAGTAATACATAATTCAAACTAGCCCAGGTAACAATACATTACACAGGTGTGAAATATAACATTGATTGTATTCTCCAATAGGATGGCTAGTTCACTAACTTAACCAGGTTTTTTTTAAGTGTTTTCAATTAAGATAAACACCTATTTGTTCAACAGAGAGGAAACATGGTCAACTAGAGAATCAACCAAATGAGCAATGATCATGGAGCAGAACTAATGCTTACCAGTCTGTGAAAGTGAGTGTGTGTCTGTCTGTGTGTGAGGGTGAGTAAGTGTGTGCACAAACACACACACCCATGCATTAGAGGGAACAATGCATTGTTGTTTGCTAACATTGTTCCTCCCCATTGACTTTCCATTAGCGGTATTGTTCTACATCTGTTGAGAGAAAGTGTGTGAGTTTTATTGTGTGTCTGTGTATTTGTGATCGTCAGTATCACTTCTGTAGCAGAAGGCCAGCCATGCATCAGGATGTGTAGACAAGTTAACTGTATGATGTGTCCTACATCATGAATATAATGGGTTATACACAAGGCCAAGCTTCCCTCTGCTCTGATAAATGAGAAGAGAAGAGTGAAGATAATGACTGAGACTAAAACAGAACATTCATTTCTATTATTTCTAAGGTTTTATCACTGTCCTGAAATTGTAAATCTGGCCAATTTCATAAAAAGAGAGTGACATTTTATTTTAAACAAAAAAGGAAAATGCTATAATATTGTTTCTCCAGGACTGAACGGGGTTAAAAAAGATTTTTCCCCCACTGATCTTCACTTAAACAGTGTTAATCCTGTGCTACTTGCAGGGGTTACATGTTAGCAGAAAACACTACTGAGATCAAACTGAGGTGAACTAAAGATGACATTCAAATATTCAGAAATCCTCAGGACTCCGGAGAAGCAAGTCAGGATTTACGAGTGAGCACTTTCAAATACACTTAAGCCGACAAGAGATTATAATAATGAAACCTGTTTGACTCCCAGACGATCACCCCTGTGTCTTTTATTTTTATTTGACTTAGATGTCCATATGTTTCCTTGAGGGATCTGGAAGAACATCCATCTGAACCTAAACTGAGCAGTGTGTTTGTGTTTTTAAGATCTGAATCCCTTTATACTGCAAAGACTTCTGGGTGTGCCCTACACACTCCAAAACAAGGGCAAACTCAAGTTACTCTCCATCTACAACAATGGAGCACTCAATTTGTGGCACCCATGATGTGTGTGTGCGTGTAGCTACATGAAAAGCAATGGAAACTCTCTCAAGGTCAGGCAGCAGATAAATGCTCTCTCTCTTGGTTAGAGTGTTTTTTGTATAATGAGATTTTTTTTTTTGCTAATGAGAGATAATGGGCCTGCCTACAGTCGGGCGCAATGCCAACACGTGCCACCCTCTCTGCTCACGGCTGGGGCTGTGGTAGCTGGAGTCCTGCCAGCACTGGTACAGTACTACAGATACAGTAAAACACACACAGGAGCGCAGACACCCAGTTGTGGCACACACACACACACACACACACACACACACACTTTCCAAACCCACTTAAACTTCAATGACACACACACTTCAAAACAAACGCACATCTGGAGCTTATAGTCGTCCACTTATGGACATATTGTATACACACAACTTTATAAAATAATCGATAGAAAGTTATTAGTTTTATGTTAACTCTGAAATGTGTATTTGAATATCTACAGGCAAAACTATTATAAAGCAACATATAACAGAAAGTTGGACAGACAGCTGCAACACACACTCACACACATAAAAAAACACACAAACTCAAAGGATGCACAGAAGCATCTGTGGTCTTCTGGGCAAAGCTGTTCATTTTCTGGAGATAAACACCTCAGCTCCTCAGAAAGGAACTGAGCAGCTGGAGAATTTATGCCAACGCTACTTGAAAGGTCTCCTTTTCACTCTGTCTCTCACACCCTCTCTCTTTCCCTCAGACACACACACCCAAAAAAAACCAAAAAACAACATAAACTCTCTAAAGTACAAACCTCCTCACACATACCTCTGCCCTTGATGATACTTTTACCCACATTATACATATAAGTATATATATACCGAAGTATATACATACATATGTATATCTATGTTTAGTTTAGAAGAAATTGGTAATAATCTTTTGGTATTTTTCCTTGCGTGTATTAAGTTTTTAAGTTGAACTGGACAGTGTGATTTCTCCTCCTCAAGTGTTTGAAAAAAAAAAAAAAAGGCGGGTGTTTAAATGTCAACTTTTCTTCCAAAATGCTGCTGTGGGAGAAATGTCAGACAGACTTCGGTATTACAGGCAGTATGCATTCAAACACCTGTTTTGTACAAAAGCATCTTAGCGCTAAGACACTATCTGCGCGTTTTTATTTTTCAATTCTGGCTTTAAAGAAAGCTCTGGCTGAATAATATTAGTAGAATCAAAATTGTTATCTAAAAAATCAAGCCAATGATATATATGAATAAATCTCTCTTTAGACAGAATCAGGAGGACATAGTGCTTGACATCCTCGTTGTTCACTGAGGATGCTCTACGACAGGAGAGTCTGTGGGGAACTGACCTCTCATCAGGTGAGTCCACGTGGAAGGTCCTCTCGATGACGGTGGTCCACTGGAGGCAGCGTATGATGAAGGTGTTTGGCTTTGGCCTCTCCGTCTTCATCAGCTGACATTCTGAAACAGGCAGCCAGGTTGCAGGTTCAGTGCCGTCTTTTCAGTACAATTACATCAAAAGGAGAAAACAGCAGACCTTGGAAGAGTTAGGAGCTTGTAACTGCACCTAGAATAAAATTAATTCTGGCGAGGGTGCTTTTAGTTACATGAAGTTTGGTCCTGCAGTGATGAGCTGATATCAGTCACAACTGCATCCATGTCTGTGTGTATGAGAGGTCTGTCAGTGTCTCTTCTCTGGGTTGGTGGTCTTGTTATTATTAACTACATACTGTATTTATTTTAATATGTCTAATTGAATTTTGAAAAACAATGTGATATGATATGTACATAAAACTATGGGGTCTTGCATTTAGCAACAATTAACTTTGGTTTGAACGAATATGAGCTTTTTTTTTTTTTTATGGAAGACATTTTGACATGTCACGGTAGGAAAAGGTGTAAATAATACAATGTAGCTGCTTCGGTTTCAACGTCCTGGTATTATACATGCCGGCTCACTGTCACTGTTAGTTCATGTTGAATATTGAATTGCTATTAACTGCACAATTAAGAAAAGATGCAGCTTGTTTTTTAATTTCTTAGTTTAAAAATAGGCAAATACTGCAGCCACTGATGACTCCAATAAAGGTGCTTTCCTGTGCCAAGGGATATTATGTGTTGGCACATATGCATCTGGCGAATATCCGAAGAGACACATTTCTGTGAAAATGGGCAATACAGTAGGCCATTATTACACAAATGCATAATACAGTACACAAACGCAGAAACATACGCACACATAGCCAGATGGGGCTGTGAGATCGCCGTGGGAAGGAATGCATCTTCATTGTCCCTCAGCAGTCTCTGTGGTTATTGGGGACGAGAGCTGACGAAAAAGAGCATAATGATCCATCCTCTGACCTTTCATCTCCCCCACTTCTTCTTTGTTCTACATATATCACCCTTCCCCTTTCTCTGCTGTTTTCTCCTCCCCCTCTGTTCTCCTTGTTGTCTCCTGTCATTCTCTGCTGTCCTCATTTCTCCTCCACCCGTTTCCTCTCTTCTGCCCTCCCTTCCTTTCCTCTCACCTCCTGTCCTCGGCTATCCCTTCTTCCAATTACTTTCTGTTTAAGTGTGGCACAGCACAGCACGTCATGGCTCAGCCTAAATATAGACAGGAAGGTTAATGACAGCACCACTCAGGTCGTACACACGGCAGAGTTTCAATGTAAATTCACACACACACACACACACACACACACACACAAGTTACTACCTGACTCGTGAACATGGCCTGCTGTGTTGCCAGACAACAAGGTCATGCTATGGGTTGATGCCAAAAAACACTCAAATCGATGCATGGACACACACACACACAAACACACACACGC
>JAVQJD010077106.1:0-20966 GCA_036023655.1 Nannoperca australis
CATTAAGTCTAATGTTAATTTTGGCTCCTACAGTTTCTACCAAAACGCAAATATGAGGAATTTTGAAACTGTGATTTAGCCATCATTTCTTAACTTTATCCAAGCAAATTATACATCTGGATGTTCAGAAATATCTCCTGGTGCTGACGGTGAGGTCGTTTCGCCGATGCTACCTACAGATTTTTCACACTGATGACTTGTCTGGTCGAAACTTTCTCAAGTTTGTCTCTCTGTCTCAACAATGACTCAGCACTTTTAGGCCCCAGCAGTCTGACACACAGCTGATGTTGATTAGCTGCATAAACACTGTCTGTGTTCCTCTGTTCTGATTGGTGGATTGACCTCTGACCTGTTGATATGTTTATAAACTCAAGCCCATTTCAAACACACGCACACACATTACACAGACTAATGCAGAAGCTACCAATCACACACACACACACAGTAACACACACACACACACACGGACACTCACTCGCGCATACACACACACACATTACACACCAACACAAGCAGAAGCTTCTAAACACACACACACACACATACACAACTTCACACATACACACACACACACACACACACTCAGACATATTGACACATACACACACACTCACAGACCCCCCCCCTCCAACACACACAGTTACACTTTCTCAAGTTTCTCTCTCTGTCTCAACAATGACTCAGCACTTTTAGGCCCCAGCAGTCAGACACACAGCTGATGTTGATTAGCTGCATAAACTCTGTCTGTGTTCCTCTGTTCTGATTGGTTGATTGACCTCTGACCTGTTGATATGTTTATACACTTAAGCCCATTTCTGTCACAACAAACACACGCACACACATTAGACATCAACTAATGCAGAAGCTACCAATCACACACACACACACACGGACATTCACTCGCACACACACACACACACTCCTACACATTGACACAAACACACACTGTGAGACCCCCCCCACACACACACAGACCCACACACACACACACACACACATAGACACTCACTGACTCACAGAGACACACACACAGAGAGAGACAGACAGAGACACACAGACAGACAGACACACACACACACACCCACACACACACACACACACACACAGACAGTCACGCAAACACACACACACACACACAGTCACACACACACACACACACACACACACACACACACTCGCACACACACACGAACACTCACTCGCACACACACACACACAAAAAGACACACATAGTAATCAGTGGTCCATAGCCAGTGTTCCGTGTTAGCGACCACGGTCACAGGACAGACTGATGCTTTGGCTACAATCTCAGTTATCTTTCAGGTAAAGGAGTTGTGACAAAAAGTCTTCCTCCAGAGCTTTCAACTGCATGTCTTTAATAGTGAAAGCTCAGGACACAACTAAGTTGTTCTTCTCCTGTGTATGTGTGTTGATCTGAGTTGTGCATACACTTACCCTTACTGGAATAAATAAGGGGAAATTAATTGAACTGAACGGTTGAAATGTGAATGCAGAGTGCAGCTATGTTTGCTATGATAGGCTGAGAACCAGTGTTTGTTACAGTTCATCATTTCATCTTCTGTATTCATTAAGTAATGGAAACACTACGATCAGAAAACACTTTCTGACATTCTCGATGTCTCGGACAAACATTTAATTTGGAGGACTTGATGCGATTGTTTGCTTTATCAATACTATACTGTATATAGACATACCCATATTTTGGGGACAGAGCTCTGAAAATTGTCCACATTTACTTGGTATTTGTAAGGACTGAAAGCAATGGGAATGGCAACAACAAAAGTCCCAGCAATGTGCAAGAACGAGAAGAAAAAGTTGTTTTAACTGAGCAACTGCGGAAGAAAACTACATTTCTGAAAAATAGGTACATGATTAATAGTTATTTATGCAGGAAATGTATCCATGCCACTTATTTCATGCTTTATTATTTTTTAGATGTCTTTAACCTTTTGAACTCCAACACTGATCTTTACACACACACATTCATACTGTAATCTGAAATCTGATTCCCCCCCCCCCCCAGACATGCATACGTCCATGTGTCTTAGTCCATCAAATGATGTGAATGTGGGACCATGTATGAAGTTAATATAAGTGTTTTCATACAAAGTGTCACTTTAAGCCGATCATCCGCCTGTCTCTCAGGTTGGAGTTCACAGTGGGCAGTAAGGCTCTGAACCACTTCCATCTGATCGCGAGGCATTTTTTTTAGAAACCTCCGGCTCAAAACCTTTGACTTTGAGATTGGCTACTGCATCCCACACAGCAGAAATACCTGTGAGTATATCTACTGCCTACCTGAACTGGAATCAGAGACAGGTATGATTAGAGGACTACACAAACAGACACACACACACAGACCATGTCCACCCTAATGCAGGTAGACTAAATATGTTGTTTGTCAAGCAAGAGGGGGAACCTTGTGTTTCATATTTACTAATATTTTTTCTGTACCCACTCCTTGACATAGAAAAACATTGTTACATCCTTTGCCCCAGAATCTTTAATTGACATGAGATTTTAATGATGGAAGTACTGAGTTGCTACAATCAGTTTCTCAAAAAAAAAAGAGCCAAGTGCCCCAACAGAGCTCTATAGGTTCTTAAGATGTTAAGGTGGTGCACTTTTATTTAAAACCTTAAAATAATTAAGGAACAATAATTACACAGAGGCAAATCACACATTACAAGAGGAATTTGTCATTTCTAAAACGATGGCATTATGACATACATTGTTTGGAGAATTCAGAATATGTGCATCAGTGTAGAAATAGTCTTCAAATGTGTATCTCCTGCTCAACATTTTCATCTTTTGCTCTGCTCAGTTGAAGAAATGATTGCCATCCCGTTTGCTCTGACAGTTTTCACTTTGTCAACAACAAGCTGATCATGCATCACAAAGCAAAGTACTCCTTCAACCTGCACGGACAAGCTGACACATCTAGGGAATAAGAAATACTATCAGTGAAGGATGATAAATGATGCTTCAGGTTATACAACTATTATATTATATGAGGTTTACTTTGGTGAGAGAAAATCACAGCCTGAAACCCATGTGTTTCTGCTGTAGGATAAGTGATGAGAGATTGATCAAATATAAAAAATGGATACTGTTACAGCTTTATGGTGTGCTATGTATATATCAATATATTCTTCTTGGCAATGTCAGGAGATGATGATAATTGTACTGTATCTATTAAAATAACAATATTTTTATCTAGCTTACTTGTCTTTATATTAGACACTTTTTGATTTAGTAAATGATATGTACAGTTACTTTATTGTACTATCAGTACTTATCAGTAGAGTCTCAGTCTGTAGTGTTCATTGCAGCAGCAGGTCTTTGCCTTTGTCCCCAAGGTACAAACATGACACCCAGTCCTCTCTGGGCCACACCCTTTTGTGGCCCAGAGCATAAAGTGTTATGGTCCCAGAGCCTGGTTCCTGTTTTATTTTGGTAGTTGGTGTGTTTGTGTTTGTGTTTCTTGTGTCTTCCTGTCTTTGTCTGGTTCTATTGCACTCACCTGTGTCTCGTCACTCACCTGTGTCTGATCCTCTTGTTTACCTCCCTTATATATAGTGGCCCCTACCCTTTGCGTGGTGTCGGATCATTGTCTTTGTTAGTGTCGTCGTGCTCGTTTGCTCCTTGCTCGTTTGCGCCCTGCTCCTTGCCGCTTGCCACCAGCCACCTCCTTTTTTGGTTGGTACAGATTCCCTGTTTTTGGTCTTTTGTTTTGTCATTGTTCAATAAATCCATTGTTGCTGGAACTGCCGGTCTGCGTTTGGGTCCTTTTCCCGCTAACAAAATGATCCGACCATACTCGGACCCATGGTCATCTTTTCCCCACGGGACTATGATAAGGCGTTTAATCAAATGTGGGGGATTTTCATGACACCTCCTGAGAGTGAGCAGCCAGCCTCCTCTCGGTCCCGGACTCTACAGCCTGCTAGCGACCAGCCTGTCTCACCCCGGCCAGCAAGACAGTCTCTGAGGTTGGGGGCTGTGAGACTCCAGCCAGCTGGCGCCCAGGCTGCCTCTTCCTATGAGGTCACTCGGTTGGCCATATTCACTGGGACCCAGGGGGGCCGCAGTAAGACTGGCCGTCAGCCTATTCGACGCCTGCCGCTGTCCAGTGCCCCGAAGTCTATGCTTCCGCCTCCAGCCTCCGCCGAGCGTCCTCGGCTTCCGCCTGGTCCAGCCCCCGCCGAGCGTCCTCGGCCTCCGTCCCTGTCTCCTGCTGGGCCGCAGCAGCCTCTGCCACAGTCCCCTGCTCCTTCACCGCCGGAGCGGCTCCGGGGTCGCCGCCGGCCTCCGGGCTGTCCGCCAGAAAAGCTCTTCACATCTGGCCTTGATGCCTGGTCTCGACCTGGCCGCTCTCCCGAACGGTCCTCCACGTCTGGTCATGCTGCCCGGGCTGTCCCCCTGAACTGGCCACCACGTCGGGTCTTTGCGTTTGGTCCCGTCCGGGCCGCCCTCCCGAGCAGCCTTCCGCGTCTGATCTTTTGTAGGGACGCCCATCTAGGGTTTTTTGTTTTGCACCCCGGGACATTTTTCTAGGGTGTCTGAAAGCTCACCTGTCACTCACCTGTGTCTGATCCTCTCGTTTACCTCCCTTATATATAGTGGCCCCTTCCCTTTGTGTGGTGTCGGATCATTGTCTTTGTTAGTGTCGTCGTGTTTGTTTGCTCCTAGTTTGTTTGCTCCCTGCTCCCTGCTCCCTGCTCCTTGCCGCTTGCCACCAGCCACCTCCTTTTTGGTTTGTACAGATTCCCTGTTTTTGGTCTTTTTGTTTTGTCATTGTTCAATAAATACTTTGTTGCTGGAACTGCCGGTCTGCGTTTGGGTCTTTTTCCCGAGTGGGAACATGATGTAGCACACGAGTTGACAATTGCTCCTTACCCACCAGTGTAACATGTGCTCTGAAACTACAGGCACTGAACCTGTCTCAAAGCATATTATGTGTGAAACAGTGTACAATATAGTGTGTGTGTGTATATATATATATATATATATATTGTTGTTACTCTAACAATCAAGTTTATACATTTAATAACGTTATTGCTGAAAAAGGAAACAAAAGATTGTGAATTTGCTTTTATTAGCCATATTTTATTTTATTAGAATCTGCCGATGTCAGCAGAAAACTGAAATGCTGATATTAATTTAACATTTAACAGTGCAAAACTGCAATTTACTGTAAACGTGTTAGGTCTCCTTTTTTAATGGCACAGTATGTGTCGCAAGTATAGTCTGAACATCAACTCATTCTTTGCTTGGTGGATAGTTTTAGTGTTCAGCTCAGCAGGAGAAATGTGTCCCTTTGTGTTGTCCAGCTTCAATAATTTGGGGAATCCCTGACATGCAGATGCTGACTACTCATCACATCTTCACAGGTTATGTTTTAAGGCACCAAGTGCACTGTACACATAATAAAGTGGTGCTTAAGGGATACATACCAGAGCATGAAAACGGAGCTGATATCTTCTTTTACATGTTTTCTTCATCAAATTGTCTTTATTTTTTGCAGAAAAATGACATTTCTTTCTTCACTTGTTCATTGCTAGACAATGACAACATAAGTTTGATGCAATAAAAGCATAAACTATGTTCACTTTCAAGGTTTTAATCTCTGCAAGTTGATGTTCATATTGTAGTTCAAATGAGTACAAAGCAGTGGCTATCTTAAAACATTTGAGACAGGCCAAGTTTTAGAGGCTGTGCTCTGGAGGAGGGAGGAGGGACAAGCAACAGGAAAAATGGGAGGGGAAGGAACAGAGGGAGACGGGCAACAATATACACATCTGGAAATAATTAAAGAGAGAGAGGGAGGGGGTGGGACAGAGAAAGAAACCATTCTCTTAACAAAAGCAAACAAAATGGGTAAGACCTCTTGAATGGAAAATAATAAAAATTGAATACAGAGGAAGAGAAGAAGTGTGGCTGGTTCAGAGACCATCCAAAGGAGATCTGAAAAGGAAAACTCAAAACCAGGAGTTACAAGGAGGAGTGTAACAAAGACAAAACTGGATAGAATTGAAACTCGACTTCAGGTAAAGTCTGTTTCAGTTACAGTTGTAACTCCACATATACAACATTTAAACCTCATTGATACAGATGTTTGGTTGGCTGTTTTTAGACTCAAACCGTATCAAAATGTTTTGTGTCATTTAGAATCCTAGAGAAACAACAGGAAGCTAAGAGGTATGTTTTTCTCATTTGTTCAAATGCTTCAAATAACTTGTTTACATGGACCTGATTAGGACCTCTAGCAGTTGGTTAAATTAGGACTTTTTGTGCTTAAACCTATTCAAACATTTACCAAAGCAATCAGATCAGAAAAATGTTATATAAATTAATAAATGGCATTGGAAGATAAATGGCAAATGGTGTGTTGAGCTTAAAGTTCATTCTTAACCTAGGTAAGTTCCAGAACAAGCGAGTAAGTGGACCATGAGTTGAGAGTTGTTTTGTCAACTCATATGGGAAATAAGTAATTTTATCCTTTGGTCGTAAGGACTTTTCTTCCTTCCACCTGTTGGTATGTCTACTTTCAATGATAGTGGAACACATTCAAAAGAGCTTTAAAAGCCAAAACTCTGAGCCATAAGTCCAATACATAGTGATGCAAATGAATTAAATTAGATAATTTGGTTGATGCATGTCACTGCTATTCTATTGTACCTCCATGGGAGCTGACAATAACAGCACATAGTACATGTGGGCCAGAGGGGACCCCTGAATCAAAAGCACTAATGCCATTTGTTGTAAGCCATATGTGAAGCAGCAATGATCTTATCATGTCCTCAGACTGTTCACACAGAAGTGGTTGATAGAAGCATGCCCTGACATGGAAAGGACAGAAAAAACAGCTTTTCCACAGTTGTACTTGTATACAGTCAGTATAACTATCATACTTAGCATTATAGGTAGTTATTACAGCCTCCATATGAAATTCCCATGTTTATAAAACATACTTGAAGTCTTAATCCACATGAACAACATTATTCCATTCATGGCATGCTGGATTTGATTACATTACTTTAACTCAAGTAAGCCAAAGTAAAGACTAAAGACTCATATGTTTCGGGAATACAACAGCACTTAAATGACACATTGTTTCTATAAAGTATAGCATATTGTACGATATTATAGTGGAATTGTATTTTAGTTGGAATGTATTGTCTTTAATAATGTACAAAGATAATTTGTCCTTAGATTTAATGTTCTTTTCGATTCATCACCAGCCTTTATAAGTTTGATAAGACATCTTGTTGTTTTCAATCGTGGTTCTATGCACTTTATGCAAAGCTCTTATTTGGAAGTCGCTTTGGATAAAAACGTCTGCTAAATGCGTAAATGTAATGTAAGCCAGCTAGCCAACAACAGACCATCATCTTTGGTCATTTTTAAATGAAAGGAGTTTTCATGCTTTTAGTTGTAAGCCTCTCTGTTCAAATGTCACAAAAATGTAAAAAACTGTAGTTTATTTTTGTCATTGATGAGGGGTAGAACTGATTAGATGGATGGATGGATAGATAGATAGATAGATAGATAGATAGATAGATAGATAGATAGATAGATAGATAGATAGATAGATAGATAGAGCTTTGCTGTCTGACCAGTAGGTTGTGCAGGGGATATGAAACATTGTCCATTATACTGAGCAGTTTGTGCAACATCCTTCTCTCCACCACCACCACCACCTCCAGGGGCTCCAGAGCAGTCCACAGCACAGAACTAGCCTTCCGTATCAGCTTGTTTAGTCTCTTAGTGTCACTGGCCCTGATGCTGCTGCAAATAAATTATTAACCAATGATTAACCAATCATGGTTTATATTACAGTTTACACAATTGATCTGCTGGAGCTTTGGGAATTTCAACACAAATAAATATAATTTCCAAAGACAGAAAGACAGAAGGTCTTACACAACCAGAGCACCTACTCCTCACTATGTTGGTTCCTTTGGAGTTTTGATTTTGGTTATAGATCCTTTGACTTGCAGTTTTGCAGTGGTCATTTTGCAGTGGAAATGCCTTCAGCAGTATAATTAGGTCTACTGAGGAGGGGAGGAAGCTTCCTTCCTGTCAGCAGTTTGACTTCCTGTGTGAGGGCCACTCAGTCCGAGACAAATCAGTGTTCACGATGTGTAGGGTTATGTTTCAAAACTGAAATAGTCTTCGAAAACAGCTCTGATTCTGAGTCTGCTGACTGCTGCTTCAGCATGTTTATGTTCACCCTTGCAGTAGCCTGTTGCTTCAAACTGAAGTGACTTCATGTTCATGCTCTATATTTTATCATTCTGTTTTACAATACACATTTTCCATCTGCTCATGACTTGCTCTCCCTCTCACCAAGGAAACCCAAAACACAGCAAAACAAAGTCATTAAAGATACTGTACATGCAATCCTCAGTAAGTTATTTAACCATAGTAACCCACATGAAGGCACAAAACAATGAGCATATTCCTCACCTTGGAGCTTTAAATAAATAAAGTAAGTGGTAATGTGAAGCATTGTTTAAACATAGCTGTCTTGCTCTTCTCTTTCCCTTTCTTTTGCAGGATGTCAATGTCGCGGAGATGTTTGTGCTGTGTCAAATATTTGATGTTCATCTTTAACCTCATATTCTGGGTTAGTATTTGTATATTTCACTCCCAAGTTGCCATCAAATGTGTTTATTAAGTTACATTTTTCAAGAAATAAAATGAGAACACTGCAGCTCCACAAACACTCCCTGTCAATCCCTCATTTCAGTTTGGATTTCCCACTCGCTATTAAAAACATAATTTTGGGCACAATGCATTGTAATTTATGTTGCATTTTCCTGAACAGCTAGGAGGATGTGGCTTGTTTGGTGTTGGAGTCTGGCTGTCCTTCACACAGGCAGAGTTTTCCTCTCTTCCTCTGTCCTTTCCGTCACTCTCAGCTGCTAATCTGCTGCTAGTCGCTGGTGGCATTACCATGGTGACTGGCTTCCTGGGTTGTCTTGGAGCCCTTAAGGAGCAGCGCTGCCTGTTGTTCATGGTGAGAGGTTCATATGTTGCAGATATGCTTTGTTTTTTTGTGTGTTTATTTGAAAAACAGTAGAGATAGGGCAGGAAATGCGAGGAGAGAGAGGTGAGGAATGACATGAATTGGGGGTTCATGTCCAGATATTCAGATTTTAATGCAGTAATATCTCAGTGGGGATAATGTACATATTTTGCTCTTGTATACACTATAATGTCTCCAACTGCTCTTCTCTGTTTTGCAGTTCTTTGTGATTCTTTTGCTCCTGGTCCTGACAGAGGTGACTCTAATGTTGGTTATACACATCTTCCATGACAAGGTAAGCTTGTAACAGTTAAATAAAACAGACAATACAAAGATAACATGGTTAGAATAGGACCAAAGTAAGCAGTAAAAAACTAAGAATATTTAAAACAAAAGTCCATTTCAAAATATTATTGGAAAATCTAGACATTTACTACAGACTGCAAAGTTCCTTACATTAAGGAATGATCAACAATGATCATGTTGATATTCTGGGCTTATTAAACATGTTATGTTTGTTATCAATGTGGTGCAACAACCTATCTGTTTCGTGGATGTCAGCAACACTTACTTTGCTGATTACTCTTTACGGAATCCGTAATTAAACCAAAAGTGCCCTGAGGTAACTTAGATATTATATGTCGCTACATAAATAACACTGAATAAAATTGAATTATTTTGTAAGATTTCAGGCCCCTGTCACAAAAGGGAGGGTCCCAAATGTGGCAGGAACTCATATATACATTTTTAGGGAGGAAACATTTTTAATTGATTAAGACATTTATCAAGCAAAAACACATTCTGTGGTTCCAGGTTCCCAAATGTGAGGATTTTACCCCTTTTAACTTTTAATATAATATTTATTACAATAAATGTGATATCTCTGGTAATTTGAGTGTATTTTGGACAAACCAAGCAATCGTCACACTTAAACATCACACTGTGCTCTAGGGAATTGTTCATGGTTGTTTTACAGAATTTTTTTTGACATTTTACAGACTAAATTGATTGATTATTCATCAGAATAATTGCTAGAGTATTTGATGTTCTCCCCATGTCTGAGTGGGTTTCCTCCAACAATCCAAAGACAGGCAGGTTAATTGGCGACTCTAAATTACTGGTAGTGTGAATGTGTATGTGTGTCAGCCATGTGAGTAGACAGGTGACCAGCAACAGCCCAGCAACCAAGGATAAGCGGGTATAGAAAACTCTGTCTCTCTCTCTTTTTTTGTTAGGTGGATTCCAAAGCACAAGGTGATCTCAAGGAAGGTATGAAGATTTATAAATCAGAACCTGGACTCAAAACATCCTGGGACAATGTCCAGAAAATGGTGAGCACAATGGTGATCAGAATGCTTCAAATTAAGTTTAAAATAAGTCCTAAAATAGGAGCAGGCCATGTTTACTGATAGGTTACTTTATCACTTTTGATCTACAGTATATACATAATGTATGTGTCAGGAAATTCACTTTGTGGTCACATTGCAGTGCATCCAGACTTGTAGATTTACCTTTTTACTGTAAGATATTTGTTTTCCTTTGTCACAGCTCTAATCGTTAGTAGAGTCGGCCTGCTGAATTGTTTGGCCTGTCCGTGGTGAATGAAAGGGTTGGTATTGTGAATTATAGTGCATACATGAGGTGTGTAGATGAGTCCTTGTATCTTACTGTCTCCTCTCCTAGTTCAAATGCTGTGGAGTAACTAACAGAACAGACTGGTATGAGGTGCTGAATGGAACGCTGCCCTCATCCTGCTGCTCAGTTGGGACAGACCCATGTGTTGACGGATGGAGTGAGGTTGGTTTACTGCTCAGTTGGGCACCAAGAGTCCAAAGGGGTAACATTTCAACTGACAAGTTTTGCCTGATTCTCTCAGATGAAATCTAAATAAACAAATTTAAGCAATGGAGTCAGATGGATGTTTGCACAGTGATGGCACACTGCATCCAGTATATGTGGCTAAGTTATTCTAACCTGTGGGTCTTGCTTCTAAACAAAATATTTTTACAATTGTTATTATTTACAATTATTTAAGGTTAAAGGTAAAGAACAGCTATCAGTTAATTCAAATTATAATTATAATAATAGCACTAATGGCAGCTAATTTGTGGCTGTGTCTGCCCTGTACCTCTCCATCACACTCTCTGTTTGTCCTCTGCAGCCGTGTTATCAGAAGGCTAGGCAGTGGCTGCTGGATAACATCCCCTATGTCCTGGTGTTTGGAGTGTTTATTGGTGTTGTGCAGGTATTTATCTCCAATTTGTATTTGTCATGTTTCCCCACCTCTTAGGTTCATGAAGCCTCAAGCACTGCTTAGCTGTTGCTGGGAATTTTTCAGTAAACCCAATATACATAGGGAAGGCATATTAAATTAAAATATAAACACACAAAACAGATTTTTCCAAATACACATTAAAGACTACCACATACAAGTTTTCTGAATGAACATAATGCATTGGCTCACATTCATGCCCTAGTTTATCATTGGTAAAGTCTGTCAACTATCTCAGACAAAGCACTTTGATGACCTAAACAAAAGCATCTTATTCCCCTTGATTATTCTGAGATTCTGTGAGGAAATGGCTGCTTAAACAGAATCCAATTCACAGGAATTCCAGCTGTTATTCCAGTTGTTTTTCTTCTCTGGCAGGATAGACTTTTACTTGACTTGTACACCTCCTCTTCTTTTGTCAGATCTTGGCCCTGGTGTTCTCCATGTTGATGTACTGTCAAATTCTGTGCGCTGAGAAGAACTTGGACTGACTGCAGACCCTCTATTCACTGGTCCATGATGGAAAGGCTTATCATAAACACATCTGGGATCCCAGTATACCCCTGCCAAAACCTTTTCATAACCTCCAATTCAGACAGTGGTGCTCACACTTAAAATGGGTGCCTTTAAAAGGCGGTGAATCATTGGGTTTCAAATTTCCCTCAAGAATCCCCAAAAAACACCATCTAACTAAAACCGTCAAAGGGTGCAATTGACACTGCCAGTATGGACAAAGCCAGTAGTAACAGACTAAGTAGGCTGGCTGTCTTTGTACCAACCACATAAATAGAATAGAATCCATCAGCCTCCAGACAGTGAATGCATTGCTCCTGCTGAGTAACCTCAGGGGAAACGCTGAGTCCAGAGTTGACACAAATATCTATCTCTCATTATTTTACAGTACCTTGTTTCTTATTTTAGCATTTTTTATTAGGAAATAATAGTGTGAAATATGTTATAAATTATGTTATAACTTATACATTGTTACTCAGTAGGAAAATGTAACTTTACTCACCATTGGATGGATTTCATTATCCATTCAGGATTCCAAGAAGAGGAGAGAGGACCTTTAACTTTATAACCTGGTTGTGTGTAAAGCACTATATTGATGGGGAGATGCTTTTGTCAAGTAGGCCCATGTAAAAAAAAAAAGAACAAAAGAAGATATCTTTACATAGCACTTAGTTCACTTTAAGAATTTCAAGCCGTGTATATTATTCCTATAGTAAAGGAGCACCTTGAACATATCTGGCTCAGTGACTTTACAGCATTACAGAGCTCTTATTTCTATCTATGTTATCAAATTATTGCTGCAATATTTTAAAATATTCCATAGTATTTCTGTCTTTCTTCATTGTCCTTATTTACCACTTTTGATTATTGGAGCATATACTGTAGTAACATTTTCTGTTGAAGCTCAACGGTCAGATATATTTTTCTCATATGGCATCAATATATTAGAGAGAATGTTTGGGTCATGTGGTAATGTTCCCTATTGGTTTTTATTGTAGTTTATTTTGCCAACTCCTTGTGACTTATCCAATGTAAACCAAAGAGTGTTTTCAGAGATTTGTTGATAGTCGACAGGGGTGATAAGTGAATGTCACGCACACTGAACTTAAACAGTGCTGAGGGGTTATTGGCCAGCTTGCCAGTTCACCAACATCAAAGTAGTGGCCTCAATCAAATAAAACTAGTGATTCATTATGAACCTGATCCTGGATTTCTTTGGACGTTTTCTTTTTGTTACTGTGTCGGCAGATATACTACTAGTAAACACATTGTTTTGAGGTCTAGGGGATTTAATTGGCCTTACAGCTGTACCAGCTATGAACAGGCCACAACATACAAGCCTTACCTAAACCCTGTTGAGCTCCACTAGCTTTCCACTCATCCCAGGTGGTTGGGGCGGCTGGGCTGATGTTCTTGTGTCGCCAACTAAACCAAAATACTTCAGGGATAAGTGTTGGTATGTCCATCACAGTGTCCTCCTTATCCCTCCTGTCTTCTTCCTTTCTGACATCTGTCTTCTGACCAAATTAGATTCAACCTGTCTTCTATCTATCTATCAGCTTAACAGCCGCAGCCTAATTATTTCTTTGTGCCACTAGCAAAAGATCACCATGGCAGGCCCTGTAGTTTATTCTGAAACAACCCTACGACAGTATTTTCAAACTACGTTAGGATGGTGTAGAGGCCACGGTTGGGGGGAGCTGTGTTTGCTCTGCTTTGTTGATTTGATAAGCAGAGATAAAAGAATTGCACTCACCATGTTCACCAAAATAAAGGAATATATCACTCATAGCAGCAGGGCTCATTCTTGTTTTAACAGTGTTTAATGGCAGAGCGACAATCTACATCAGGCTTTAAAACAATCCATGTTCAGGAGTTCAGAAGTGTCTTACAGAGGTTTTAGGTTGAGAACTACATTTCATGTAGGACTGTCAGTTGTTAGGGGACACAAGATCGAGGTTAGTACAGGTCAACTGAGCAACCAAAAAGAAACCCTGTTTCTATTAAAAGGGTCAAATCAGTGATAAATAGCATTGTTGTGTCTGTTCCTCACTTCTGTTACTCTCATTTCAAATACAAATACAATACAAACTTTAAGAACAAATTTAATCCAAATCCAAATATAAATCACCCGCTACCAAAACAGGATTAAAGTCAATAACAACAAATAGCTTCTTCTTCTGAGCATGTAAAAAATAAAAAAAAAAACTTTCTGAAGTCCAGATCCCAGATCAACATCAATCAAAGAGGCTTCTGGGGTCTTGTCACAGTCCAGATGAGGCTCTGTGGGGAAGCTTGTCCATGTAGGAAAGCAAGGTGAGGTCCAACCGTTTCTCCTCATTTTTATGTCATGATCCAGAGCTCAGTGTGGACCAGTGGTTAGTTGGAATATAGAGACACCTGGGAGCTCTTAGAACTCAGTCGTACTCTAAAGGCTCCTCCAAATCTACCACATTCTCCTGAAGATTAAATAAAAGGTGCGTCAAGTATACACTGGAAAATAAAGCTTCAAATATACTTTTAATAAACACATAGGTGCAAGGGTCCACCTGTGTAAATATCCAAGGCCCTAACACCCAAGCGGACAGTGCAAGATGCTTTAAGTAAAATGTATAGAAATTCGCCTACTTGGAATTATATGGTTCCATCTGTGTTGTAAGCAATTTTGAGATATTGAGCTTCAATGTTTTTGCATTTTTTTTATAAATAAAAAAGTAACAAAATGCTTAAAAAACTTAAAAAAACTAAACGTTGCCTAATGTTAATAAGTTACCACATAATAAGAATGTGTAAATAACTCAATTTATAATTCCAAGGTGATGCTAATTATAAATATTAACTGGTAATTACTATCAGAAATTTACAGAAGAGTATATCTGCATATAGGGGAGGCTTAGCCCATGCTTCAAGCCCTCCCTCAAATCAGTGGAAATGGTAAATAAAACTGATATGTCTGTTAAAAAGAGGAAACCAGAAGGGCACAGTTAGTGCTGTGGAATGGAAGGGTAATTATTTGACATTTGGGAGTTGTCTAATGGAATAATGGAAGATTAAATGTTTTTATTAATTCACTCACCCATCCTCCATGGCTCATTACCCAGGGGACAAAGGTCTCCATGTAGAACTCTGCATAGCCTTTTATGCGCTGGGCTCCTGTGGCTGTCACTATCCGCCGTGATACCTCCATGGTGACAGCCATGCGGCGCAGTGTTGGACTAGCTGTCGGTGGCAGGGCTGGGGTCTCCGACACCTGACTGCTGCTGAAAGTGTCTAGAAGCTTGGCAAATGATGTGTAGGAAAGACGATCCAAGCTTGAGCGCAGGAAGGGGTTCGACTGGATCTGTACATAGACGTGAGGTCTTAAACTTTGGTGTACACTGATTTGTGTCTGTATCTATTGTTGCTGTTATTCTACAGACTTTTGAGTACATGCAAATTATTATGATAGGTCACGTAACTGTGAGAACTGCCAATAATTGAGAAATGTACTTTTCACAACTTATGATAAACCACTACCTACCTTAGTATTGATAGAATCTCCCTCCAAAGAGAGCACCTGAACAAGCTGCTGCACCACTGTCTCTTTCTCAAACAGTGCTGAAAGAGAGAAGAGACAAGAGAGCTTCAAAAAAGTCAAATCTAAACTGACTAATTATGGCTGACATCAGTTACCTAACTTGTATTATGTTCTGTACATTGGTATAACCAGCCACTTCATCGTGTGTGTGTGTGTGTACCTGGTGAAGGTTGGGCTGTGGGACTCTGGTTCGTGGGTTTCCTAATACTGGTGGACTTCTGGGCAATCTTTTCCAACTTCTCTGCTAGTTCATTATAAAACTCAGGAGGGTGGCCTATATCAACATGAACCACAACAGCAAGTATCTCAGATGAAAATGTTTCAACGTCCAACTTTTACAACTCTCTACTGTATCATTACAACCAGGTGCAATCATCAAACTAGCTTTCTAAAAGTATGTGTACAACATACTGTGCTTAGCTGCAATAAATGAACAATTAAAGTTAGTTGGTTTATGTAGTTCTAGTGTAATGGAGGAACTTACTGGGAGAGATGATTTTCGGCGTATGCACTGGTTCTTTGTTGATTGACAATGTGTTAGGCCTCTGAGGATGATGTCCCTCTTTGTCCTTCTCCTTCTCTATATTTAACCTGAAGAAATTGGAGATCTTTTTTCTAATCCTCTTTTGGTTCTGCTTCTTGTGCTGTTTCTTCTCACTGTCATCTTCTTCTGATGTAGAGGAGTCGGATATGACCTCATCCTGTGGGCAAAGGTTCTTCTGCTTAACATTAATGGTGTGGGGATTCTGGCGTGGGTGTGGAATGGATATTTTGCCTACATTGATCAGCTTTGACTACTGCATTCTCACCACATTTACCAAATGACAAACTGATCTCTTTACAGTCCATTTAATATCATACTGATTTTGTATGTCTTAATTATAAAGAATTGGAGCCCACAGCAAATGTTTTAGCACACTGCTTATCTCCTACAGACAAACGGAACCAGCAAGCTATGAAGGCTTTTTAAATCAAGTGCAGCCTCTTTAAGTTACTCCTGGATGTATGATGCAATCCAAATAAAGTCAGCTATTCATGCAGTCCTATATTATATCACAGTCCCAATCAATAACATTTTTCTAACTCATTTGATCTTCAGGTGAGTTGTAGATCTGACATCCACCCTGATGAAATAATTATAGAACAATAGCAAACAGAAAATGGCTTTCTTACTATGTAATATGCTTCCACACTGTATGGCTTTAACACCAGCTGACTCAGACTGGAACAGACTCGGTCCAGCTTGGTCCAATCAGTTGTCTTGCCCAAATCATGTTTATAATTGGCTCAAAAATGATTTATTTGTCTATAGACTGATGGATCTTTTTCACAAATTTATCAGGTCTTAAACCAACAAGCATAATATGGGGCGCCTGAAACAAACAACACTTCTTTACTTCTGTTTGGTCTCTGAGTTGTGACAGTTTTGCCCTGCTGTCCTTGTCTTTGGCATGATAGCGTGTAGTGTTACGACGAGGCAGCTGCTTTATGAAGTCCTTGAATCGTGTCTTCTTCTCATCTGCTGAACTGACATCGTACTCCTGGTGATCCCGCACATCCTTTGCTTTTGGTTGTGGCTTGGAGCTAGAATGGGAAAGCATCAACGTGTGGTGAACAGCAGGGCTGGTATAGGACAGGTATCCCACAATTTCAATTCAAAATGATCCTTGAGGCATCTTGATGGATCTCACACTTTAGATTTACTATTACTTTGCTTGCTGTATTAGAACATTAAAAGTAACAATCACTCAAATCCATCATGAAAAAGAAATCAGATCAACTAACTTCCATATTGTCTTAAACAGATATGTTCATACTCCACATATGCATTCAAATTTCTAGATCAACTCAAATAAACTGGTATTATCAAATCAAATTATCAGTGCTCCATTGTTGATGGCTTCTTACATTCACAGTAAACACACTCAGAGTTGATTGACCAATTGACTCATTTTAATTCCCTCTTCTATAACCAGTGGTGGTTTGGGTAGACAGCAGCTGTGCTGTGACATCGGCTATACTGACATTTAAGGACAGAGAAAAGGAAGCTGCTGCTTTGGCTGTAAAACACCAAAAAGGGTGGCAAAAAAGTATGTGTACATTCTGCTACACTAAGCCATTCAATTTCCACCAAAATATATCACTATGTTCTGACTCACGTGAATGAAACCCCACCTGTTTGTAACCATTGCACAGGGTGTGAAAATACATTCACATGTTCAAAACGTTTGAGTTATAAATTACAAATCTTTAATGTGTTTTAAATAGACACCCCCCCACCCACCCACCACCACCACCACCACCACCACACACACAACTGTGATTGATGTGAGGCTGACTGCAAGTTAGATGTTAAAACAAATGCATATGGTAGAATTAGACCAAGACAGATTAATACAATATAATGCTGCTGAGACTAGAAATGACCTTCCAGTCTGAGGTAACACCTGTGCTTGTTGTGATCTCTGTAGGCACCTCCTACTCTGCCAGGCCTCTCTTTCAGGGGGGTGGAAAGAGTCCGATGGAGGAAAGCTTGGAGGACTAGACGAGTCTCAGCCTGGATCTCCACCAGAGAGGTGGAGAGGATGGAGGAGTCGGAGGAACAGCAGCCTGGAGACTCTGACATCCCTAACATAAGGTGAAACAGAAAGGCACAGTTCTCAGCCATAATAAAGCATGATGGGGCTGTTGTACTATAACTCAATGCTTATCACAGGAGGGCGGTGGATGACTTGAGGTTATAGATATGAATCAAACCAACATATAAAGTGTGTCAGGCATCTACTTTATGTCAGTAATTCTATGTTTATCGTTTCTTTAAATTAAAGACAAAATGATCATCAAAATATATAAATAATTAACCTGGTATCTGTGCAGGCAAAACATTGTTCCAGTGTAGACCACTTTAGGCATTTTGGTTGCAATTGCCATGAAATCTGGTTCAGAATATATTCTACAGACTTTAGTGAGCTAAACGCTAGCGCTACCATGAGGTTCACATTTGTGGTTTTGAGTGAAATGTCTCAGCAACTATTGAAGAAAATGCCATAAAATCTGGCACAGACATTCATGTTGTGCTCAAGATGAATTGTAATAACTCTGGATGCGTAACAGGGGATCACAAGTTATTGTACATTTCTATGTAGAAATCATTACTCCAGCTCATAAGATATCTGACACTTTATGTTCCACAATGAATATGGATTGTGGTGCAACGTAAAGTTCTCTTGCAGATGCATGTGATTATTTTTATTACAAGTCATTACAATGCCAACAAGAATATGTTGAAAAGCTGCTGGTTCAGAAACATCCACTTGCATTGACGTAATTTTCACAAACGTGACTGAGTTATGCTCAGAATGAAGGATGCAGTGATCATAATAGAATTGCAACTAAAGTTCCAAAAGATTCAAAAGTCATACTAAAAAGAACCTTTAATCATTTCAATGCTAGCAATTATTATGATGAAGTTGACATATTGATTGGTCTACAGTCCTGATGTGGCATTATGGGCTTTTAATAACTTATTAATGCCCCTGTAAGAGAGCAGACAGTGAGAAATGTTGCAGCTCCCTCCCTGGATACATCAAGAACTAAAAGACTACATGACACAAAAAATCCAAGCTAAGGCAGGAGCAATTCAATCGGGTGATACATTCATTGGAGAATCTATTACAAATTAAGAAAATATGTAACAAAGTTGAATAAAATGCCAAAAAGACACACTATGTCGATAAAATTAAAAATGCCAGTTCAGGCAATAAGAAAATATGGAATACATTTCATGAATTACTGTGTAAAAAAGCCAAGACAACTCCATCCTTGGATGCTGATGGGAAATTCTGCAGTAGACCAACAGGAATTGCTAATTATTTAAGCTGATTTTCTACCTGGTTGATAATGGACAAAATCATATAAAATAAGTAAATTTACATTTGAAAAAGTGAGTAATACTTTAATAGAGAAACAAATAGCAAAGATATAGCATGTAAAGAAATGGCATCCTGTGCCTAAACGGAAATCATTTCCATTGGATCAAAACCTGTATTATTTATATGAAGGCTTAAGTTCATGATCCACATGATCAACAAACAAATCAGTAAATTTTTGAAAACTACAAGAATTTAGTAGTTTTCAACAACTGTTGTCCCTCTTTTGGAATAACAACCTTCAATACCTGCTGTTATTTAAAATGTCTTGAAATCAGTTTCGTGGAAGCTCCACTACACATTTGCAGAGCACATGCTCAGGCAATCAAAAACACTTCCACATTGTGGTTATAGTAAATGTGGGATGTGCCGAAGCTCTGGTCTAAGCTAAGATACTAAGTAAATACAATGATTCTGCACTAGACCAACAGGAATTGCTAATTATTTAAGCTGATTTTCTACCTGGTTGATAATGGACAAAATCATATAAAATAAGTCATGTAAATTTACATTTGAAAAAGTGAGTAATACTTTAATAGAGAAACAAATAGCAAAGATATAGCATGTAAAGAAATGGCATCCTAGGCAGATAATCTTGACGTGAAATTATTGAAAAAAGGATCTGATTTGACTGCTCTGCCTATTTGTCATATTATTCATTTGAGTCTGGTAAATAGCTAAGATTGTTCCACTATCCAAAAGTGATCAAAATAAATTCCCTTCCTATTCTGAGTAAGATTATGGAAAGAATAACGTATAAACAAAGTTGCCTACCAAGAGACACTCCACAACTACTGCATTTGATAGAACTGATCACACGCTGTTGTTGAATAAGTTGAATTGTTATCTGCAGCTGCACGGATCAGAAGTGATCTTACTTCAGTACATACAGAATGATTTTTCATTCATTTGGAATATTGCCAGTTTTGCTGTATATGCAGATGATTCTACAACATGCACATCTGCACCCACATCTGAAGAAGTAGAAAAGTTCTTGAATGAGGAAGTGAACTTAGTAAAACACTAAATAGCTGAATAGGTTCTTGACCTACACAAAAAAGTGTCTGCCACGCTGCCACCAACTTTCACCATTTTCTCAACTCATATATCTATATTACTCTGACCTGAAATTGGGCCAGAAAAAGAGGGGAGGAGCAGAGCCTTGAGTTGTTGCTGCATGTTACTATGCTGCTACATTTACTCAAGTAGCCTACTGTACAATTTGGAGATATTTGTACTTTACTTGAATATTTCTTATTTCTGCTATTTCTACTTCTACTCCACTACATCTCAGAGGCAAATATGAATACAAAATACTTTAATGATACAAAATATAGCCTACAAATATAATGATGATGATGATGATGATGATGATGATGATGATGTAGTAATACAGGTTAAACTAGGTAGATTAAATTAAAATTGAGTGAGAAAAAGGAGGTAATAATGACTAATAACTCGGTAATCTGAAGAAGGAAAAATCAAACTGACATTAAAGCTGCAAGCAGCATTGAAGGGCCCTCGCCAACGTGCGCAGGTCGGAGCATGCTGCGGTCGAAGCGTGCGGCAGCCTCCACCTAAAGCACTTGAGAGGACAGCGAATGCGTACGTCTGCATGTG
>JAVQJD010077107.1:0-18993 GCA_036023655.1 Nannoperca australis
TACTTAATACTTTAACAAACGTTTTAAACTGGGTTAATTAACAACTTTCCTTGTGTGCCCAGCAAAAAGCACAGCATGTAGCATAGTTAGCATCAAATAATTTAGGCTGTTGGTGCCTGTAGAAATGTCACAACCTAATGACCTCTCTGAGTCAATATTTAATAAAAACAGTAAGTGAATGTTCATGAGCGAACAATCACTATTCAAGGAGGACCACCGTTAGCTTCTAACAGTTTCTATCCAGGCGTTTATAAACGGAGGAGCGGCTCTGCTAAAGGCGTCTGTTAGCTAGCTACTAGCTAGCAATAAATCTGTCATTAATGGAGATTAAAACATAATTGTACAGCTACTAGACGGACAGCAGCTAAATATAGAGCTGCATTACGTGGTGAGACGAGAGGTCGGCCTGGGATACTTTATTTTGTGACTGACTGCAGTTACAGGATTTTTATAAAGCATTTTTGAATCTCCAGCACTGAAAGGCGCTGCTGTCGGGACAAATGAATAGAATGAATAATCCTTTTACCGAAAGAATATATTTGGATGTAACCCCTTTGTAACCACCAACATTTTGATTAGTAACTGTAATTTAATTACATATTTTTCTTAGGAACTGTAACGTAACGGATTACATTTACAATTACATTTATTTTGTAATTTAATTACGTAAGGCCGTTACATGTAACTAGTTACTCCCTAACACTGTCCATTAGAGACTAGGACCGTTGTGGTGATTATGAACCCAGCAGCTCATTCCCACTGCGCTTAAATTGTAAACATATATTTACAGCAGCTGTTTGTTTAATTGGCTTTTTAATTGGAGTTTTTCTCAGAAAAAGCTTTGAGGTATATCCAAACTGACTTTAAACAAAAGCAATTAACACTATTGCATGAATTATGTTTATATCGACCTTCCTCTGTGACGTTTCAAAATCGTCTCCTCATCTCCGTGTGTGTGTGTGTGTGTGTGCGCGTGCGTGCCCCTCCTACCCTCCCTCCGCTCCCTGAAAGCCGCAGTTTATTTTGGTGTTGAAGCGCTCAGGATCCGCCGCCCGCCGGGGAGAGAGACGCTCCGCGAGCCTCGACGCACACACGCGCAGTCAGAAAATGAGCGTCGAGAGGATATTCGACGAGCTCGGACATTTCAAAAGGTATCAAAAGTATTTGTTCTAAACAAACTAACTAAGTTGGCACATTATCTTTGTTCTGCGAATGAGTTCGGGTTCAAGTTCAAAAGACAGCTGCTTTGGAATAGAAACGTTTGATTCCATGTTACAAATGCGTTTTAAAACAAACACTAAAAACACCTAGAAATTCCCATTTCTTAAGCTGTGCACAATGCTTTTGGATAGCTTTCTTTCTCCCCCTACTTACAGAAGGGTGAGTGTTCACTCAGAGGAACATTTGTGTCCTCTAGCTTTTTGAAAAGTTGTTAGAATATAAAATCAGTTTGAAGTGCATGATTAATCACATTTAAAGTGTTAAAAAGTTCTGAATTCATTTTACGTCTTCATTATTTAGGTTGTCTCACCAAGCACATGTCAAATTAATATGGTTTTTGTGCAAGTTGTCTTTTTGTATGACAAAATAGCATCGTTCCCACCACCATGGCAGCAACCATTGTAATTATAGCTGGAAAAAAAACCCAATAGCAATTTACATTTAAAGACAAGAAAATATACAGTACCAGTCAAAAGTCTGGACACACTTTCCCATTCAAGTAAATGGGAAACGTGTGTCACAAGCATTTTTAGAATCATTAAAGGATGAGCTGTAAGGAGACCTAAATGACTGCTGCCATGTCACTCATAATCTCCAGGCGTCAGCTTTTTTTTATTGCATTTTCTTTCTCTCCAGATATCAGGCATGTCTGTACTTTGCAGCAGTCTTCCAGGCCATAGCCTGTGGGATCCACTACCTGGCCTCTGTCTTCTTAGTGCAGACGCCAAACTTTGTGTGCAGTGTGCCAGGCAACATCACCGATGTCCTATACGGTAACCTGACGGGATCCAGTCTGGAAGACCTCCTGCCGGTCTTCAAGTCTGGGACTGGGCCCTTGGTGGTCAGGACGGCTGAAGGAGAACAGTGGGAGCTCAGCCGATGCCGCTGTACCCTGCGCATCAGCCCAAGAGACTTTACATATGACTTTGATGGCAACAAAACAGCGAGAGCCTGTGGGAACTTTGCTTACGACAAGACTGAAGTTCACCAAAGCATAGTGACGGATTGGGACCTGGTGTGTGAGAGAGAGTGGCTGGCTAAGCTGGACCAGCCCACCTTCATGCTGGGGGTGCTGGTCGGAGCGCTGGTGTTTGGGGACATTGCTGACAGGTAAGCAGAGGCTGAAGGATGGAGGAGGAAGAGGTACTTTCTTGCAAAGGGAGAATTCAAACAGAAGAGGTCAATTATGTCAGGCACATGGAGTATAAGGACATTAATTTCACTCGTACATGGAAACAAGAGCACATGTTCCTGTAGTAGCCTACAGACAGCAGCTTAGAGAGCCTTCCTTTGTAACCCTTTACACAATTTTTCACTTCTTTTCATCTTGTCCACCCTAATTAAAGGTTGAATGCTTTTATGGGCTGAGCATTGTCAAAGTTTTGCTTGAGCAGGCAAAGGGGTTGTGGAGCATGTTTTTCATGTTGAGGGCAAAATGCAATCCCATGTTTATGTTGTATTATAATACATTTCTATGTCTAATTCTTCATAGTATAGTATTTGTCCTTCCTATCTACTTTTATGTAATTATATTTGTTTTAATTTAGTTATACCTCTTATGTAAAGCGCCTTGGGTTTAGAAAAGCTATATAAATCACATGTAGTATTATTATTGTTGTTATTATTAGATTGATTCACAGAAAATCACCTGTATTAGTTTACTATAAAGAGTTGCTAAAATCACAGCTAACATTTTAAAGTAGAACCTCAGTGGCTTAAATAACAAATGCACCTTTTGTGTCTGCAATTTAAAATAAATGTTTTAGTGATACCTTGCTTACAGCATTTCATAAGACACAACTTTGACAATTACATTGTCCTATATTTACATTTGAACTCAGTTATTTTTTCTCTATGTCTGTATTTTTCTTAATCACTCTTTTTTTACCCTCTCTCTCTCTTTTTCTGCCGGCATTGGCTGTCTCTTTACTCCAGAGTTGGTCGTGTGAGGATTCTGATGTTCACCAGCCTCTGTCAGTTTGGCCTTGGGGTGTCTGTAGCGTTCTCCGGAAACTACTACGTCTTTATGGTGCTCCGCTTCTTCCTTGCCATGGTGAGTTCAGTGTTTGTATGTACTGTATGTGGTTGTGTATCCATGTGTGTTTCTGGTCTTGAATGCCACGATTGGTGCAATGGGAAAAATGACAAATTGATAATGTGGAATGCAATTATAAACAGAGAGAAGAAAGTGATACAAATGTCCAGTCCACTTTCAGAGAGATCTAACCTAGTTGATAAAGGTAATCTACCAGTTTTAAACAACATCTGGCAAAGATTTAAAAAACACTAATGTCATTCATTTTCAAAACGGTCTGTCATTAACATTTTGGACTTTTACTTAAGCCGGTATGGGACAAGGGAGGTGACTTTTTAAACAAGCATGCTTCAGGGTTCATTATGTCTCCAATTTCAGGATGATTCTGTACAAAAAAGTCTCTCAGCCAATCACTCATGTTTTCTATGAATATATTAGGAGCCACTTCCTGTTAGTCATAATGCAGTCAAGCCAACATGCAAACCACAGCAAGATGTTTGCTTCGGCTGTGTAAAAATATAACTGCCACTTCATATATACTGTATTTTTACCAACTGTCTTATGTTGTAGTAAAGAAACTGAAATTTCCTGACCATCATGTTGAAAGTAGGCAAAGTTTTTGGAGGTAAACAGTAGTAGAGCTAGGAGAGTATCAGTCTTTAGTGTATCTTTGTATGTTTATACATACATGGACATTTGTGATTTTCATGATATGCATAATATGTGCATAAAGCAACATGTTTACAAGGCAAGGGAAAGGAGTCATTTAGTCACCATGCCAATAAAGTTGTGCTGAAAGAGCCTCCACAGTCTGTCCACTGTTTCACTCCTCTCCGTCTTCTACCATCCCCCCAGTCCTCCTTAGCTACAGCTGTTGTTTTTCACATAGAATCAGACTCTCAGATAGGGTAAACTCATACTGCACAGCCACACAACTTTGAAACAATACTATATGACTTTTAAAAGACATAAAACACATTGTTTCTTTTACAAATGAAGACTTGAATTCATAAGTAAGAAAATGCATCCTTGCTTAGTTCAGTACACTCAGAGGTGTTGCTGCTACAGTCTGACTTGTTCGTGTATGACCAGCAGCTCAGGGTGGCTAATGTTAGCAATCTTTAGATAGTTATAGCTGTGAAACTTGGTAAAAAAAAATTATTTTCTATTTGTGCTACTCTTATATTTAGTATTTGGCTTCATCCCATTGTTGCCTCTTGTGGCCACGGTGGCTGCTGTTCAGTCAAAGTTACAAGTGCTGAATGTAACAGGAATGTTCCTGGCAAGGAAAGAAAAGCACCATGTAAAACCTTTAAATATTTAACAACCAAACACTGTGGTAACAATCCTGACACGAAGCTCTCATGAATGTAGTTCAACAAATCACTGTTTACTTGATATTGCAAGAATGTATATTAAAGATCTGTATCACCTTTTAAAAAATGGTTGTGTGTGTTTAGCATATTTTTCTTCCTTTCCTCATTCCCATCTTTACTTTTGGCAGGTGTCCAGTGGCTACCTTGTGGTGGTGTTTGTCTACGTCACAGAGTTCACTGGCAATAAGGTACGCACGTGGACCTCTATGCACGTGCACGCAGCTTTTGCTGTTGGCGTCATGGTGGTGGCTCTGACTGGTTACCTGGTGCGGGTCTGGTGGATCTACCAGATCATCCTCTCCACATGCACCTCGCCCTTCCTGTTCATCTGCTGGAAGTTCCCCGAGACGCCCTTTTACCTGATGGCCAAAGGCCGTTACAAGGACGCTCAGACCCTGCTGGACGTGATAGCCCACTTCAATGGCCTTGAATACAGGCTGACGGTGGAGGAGCTTCTGGAGCCAGAGGAGAGAGAGAATGGCAGAGCCCTGCTAGAGGAGTCAGAGGAGCCGCCATCGCAGTCTGAAAAGAAGCTGTCCATCCTGAATCTGTTTGGCAGCTGGAGGATGGCGGGCCGTACATGCACAGTGTGGGCCATCTGGTTCATTGGCAGCCTTGGCTACTACGTCTTCTCTTTAGGCTCAGTCAACCTTGGAGGAAACCAGTACGTTAACCTCTTCATTGCAGGTAAGTGATTAGCTAATGAGAAGAAATGTGCATAAAAAAAGTGGTAATGATATTGCAAAACTATTCAACAACATTCTGCTTAGGCCATCGAGTATATTTGTGTTTGTAGATGGATTAAGCAGCTGTTGACAACTGCTTTACACTTGACAACCTGTGGGTTTTAAATGCAGTGTAAGTTTGTGTCTCTGTGTTTCTTAATTCATGTCTGATTCACTGTACATGCATTGAGACTGGGGAAACAATCTTACAACAGATCTACCTCTTCACATGTAAATAAATAGGCATCTTAGTTTAGTCCAGTCCTGGTAACCAAGTTGAGCAGAGTACTATTTCAAACTGTTTGGTGAATGGCAACTTTAACTCTACACTCTGTTTGCCACGTTTTTGCTGTACATTAAACTATATTATGTTCATCTAGGGATGTATATTAGTTAAGAGAATATGTCATTGGAAAAGCAGTGAGATCATTTCTCTTCTCCAGTTTGGCTTTGTTTACTGCTCTGTTTTTGGTAACGTAGCGGGTAAAATAAGCCTGTGAGCAATTAAGAAAAACTTCAGCCCTCTTTTGTGAGCTAAACCGTTTCCCCGTGGCTTTTCATCTAATAGAGAAAATAAGTTTATTCTGTAATAACATTTTCTTTGGTTAAACAAGACAAGAACTCGTGCTGCTCATGTGATACGGTGTTGATGGCAGAGGGGTTTTCCCAGACTAATTGCCTAGTATAAACTTTAAAGCTATTACTTCTCACAAATGTACATATTAAATACTACATTTAATCCTGATAATCTCCAATTTACATTTGATAAATTCAGCAGATGATATGCTGTATTTACATAAAACTTTCAGTGGACTTTTACTTAACAAAAAAGGCTGATTAAATATGCTTCCCTTAATGTCCAGTAGGAACATTTATTATACCCACTTATTTCATTTGGAGACATACTGGGAGGCTGAGCTTGTCAGATGCTGGTTATTTAGGTCAGCTGGATGGAATGTCTCGGTGTCAGTGTGTCAGAGCCACGGTAACCTCTGACTGACAGCTGCTGTGGTTGGCTGCTTCCAGGTGCAGTGGAGTTCCCCTCTTATCTGGTTGGTTGTTTTGCAATGGATCGGATTGGCAGGAAGAAGACTTGTGCCCCAGCTCTGCTCCTGGCTGGGGTCGCTTGTATGCTCATCATTGTGGTACCTGCTGTACGTGCATGAGAAAGAAAGTGTTGGTATTTTTAAATGTTCAAGTCTTATAATTGAATAAATTTTTTCTTTTTTATTATTAATTTGGGTTTATTAAACTATTGGCTCCAACACAATTTGTAGTGGCCCCATAACAAAAATCACAGATATTTTTTGTAGCCCGAATTCTGTTATGTTCTGTTATTCATACTTATTTGACCTCAAATTCAGAGGAATTGGCCAGATGCCACACAAGTCATTTTGCCATGTTCACAACAGGCACATTTTCCATCAAGGAATTATCTTTTTATCTTGTTCTCACACTTTCTTTAGGTGTTATCACTTAAATGTTTGTCAAATCCTGATTTCTAACTGCATTTGGTGCATTACACACATGCCAGTGGCTACTAGATGTGGGGGGGTCATGGATAAGCTAACTGTAATATGGGGCTATTTTTAAAATATTCTGTCTGGACTAATGGACCGTTAGTCCAGACAGATTGTGCCACTCTTGGGCTCTTGGGTTTACTGTCCTGACATTACCCCTGGCCACTGTTACTGTTGAGACCTGATACACGACACATGCATTTCCTAGTATGTGTGTTCTGAGCTCTGACCCAAATTAGCACTGCTTATGGTGGGGTTGACAAACAGCTGGTACGTAATGTCCTAGTAAATATGACCTTTAACACTGAAAGCCATTCTGAACAGAGCGGTCAACAAACTTGAGTCATCTCTCTAACTACCTTTCTCATTTTTTCTGTCACTGCAGTAACTTACTGCAGGAAGACACAACGTAATAAAACTCCACCTGCACTCATGTGGACCAGAGTGTATGCAAATGTCTTTGGTAAACTACAAGACAAGTAAATCTTACATTGGCAAACAATGTTTCACAGTGGATAAAAGCTGTTAAGAAACACTTTAATAACTAAGTAGAATACATGTGACACACTCAAATGTGTATGTTATCCAATCAGACCACTTCACAAGCAGCTAAGACCAGCTAGCTTCAGTATTTAGTATTATGAGCAAACTTGGCATTGGTTACAATCTTTGTATCTTTCTATTGATATTTGCACAATATGCTCTTATGCCTGGGTTTCTATCCCTACTTGTTTGTTTCTACTATTAAAGTTACTAAACAGTAACACTAAAGTTACTGTTTATACTATAAAACATGGGATAGACACGGGAAGCCTCTCACTGTACAACTGACTTCTTTATCACCTCACAACTTTTCCACAGGACACCGAGGCACTGGCCATCGCTCTCAGCATGACGGGGAAGTTTGCCATCGCCATTGCCTTCGGTCTCATCTACCTGTACACCTGTGAGCTCTACCCAACCATCATCAGGTAACAACCCACACACAGCTCCTGGAAACCTAGAATATCTGGACTAGAATCAATTTGCGATTTATCTTGAGAGATGTTTTTGTATAAAACTGCCTCTTCAATTTATCAGTGACTTCACCTTAAACAATCCAAAAACAAAGAAAAATTCTCATTTGGTCTCCAATATTATCTAAATATGTCAAGATATTCCTGTTTTAACAAACAGCAATCTGGACATTGCTTTTCTAATGTAATCAATAGTTAGCTTGTTTCCCAAAGCTTAAATATACGGTTTAAACCAGCATAACTACAATGTAATTTGACATAATGTTATTAACATTCTTCACATCCCTTTTGTACTTTTTAAGCATTATAAGTAGGGCTGAGTACTAATAGTCTTTTGCGATTTAAGAAAAGATAACTAATCAAGAAAGGAAGAGTCACAAGCTCCATTGTGTCATGTGTTTCAAAAGGAATATCATCATGGACACGTTAAAGCTGCCAGTTCAGTGTCTTTTCACAACTACAATATTTGTACTATTGGTTGGATAGTACAACCAGTGTTTTATGCACAGCTGCACAAATGATAAACTTTTGATTCTGAAGTAATGTTGCTTTTCACAGAGTTTACAGTAATTGGATCTTGTTTATATTGGTGATGGTAGGCCTCATGTCTGTACCCTGACTTCACTGAAACCACCTTCTCTACTGTTGCTGATCTTGTGTATGATCTCCCTCCAGGTCTCTGGCAGTGGGTAGTGGCAGTATGATGTGCCGTGTTGGCAGTGTGGTGGCCCCCTTCTGTGTGTACCTGGCTGATGTCTGGGTCTACCTACCTCAGGTATACATGTTGGCTGGTTATCTCTGAACAAATGTTTGATGTTTAATTACCTCTTATCACATTGGTAATTATGTCACCTTTGCATCCTGTAGTTTATCTGCAGGCGTGTCCTGGCAACAAAACTAATTTTAATTAATTATTTTTTTCCCTTATTCATCACAACCTTTATGTAGCTTATTGTGGGAATCCTGGCATTCATTATTGGGGTGCTGACATTGTTGTTGCCTGAGACTCTGGGCAGACCTCTAACAACCACCTTGGAAGAAGCTGAAGCTCTGGGACGCGAGCCCAGCAAGCAGAACTCAGCCCTGGGCAATAAAGATGCTGTGGACGGGTTGGAGATGAATCAACATGAAGACAAGTCCTGAATTGTGCACTGCTGGAAAAACAGAGACGTTTTGGAGAAAAGGGGAGAGGTGGTGGGTGCCAAAAACTGAAATAGTAACAAAAGTGTCATTGATTTATTGGAGTGCAAGGAAAAAAAGAACAAAAACAACAAGCTTTTATCAGAACTTGTTGAAATGACGTGTTTGTTGACATTTTCTTCTGCAAAGCGACCAACAGCTCAGTATTTTAAAGGTCCTGAGGCATCACATAAACCCTCCTGCATTCATACAGATCTCAGTAATGTAACAATCAGTCACATATACAGGTCAATCACAGCAGTCCATGAATTCAGTGATCAAGATAACCGTGTGCTATGTGTATTTATGTTGTATGTGTCCAAGAACAAGGAAATATGAAGTATATTAAAGGAATATTTCAGTTTATGACAACTTCAGTCTTATTTTTGTAGAGATGCCCATTATTTCTATTAGTTATGAGAAATAATAACTTTGTGGTCACCAAAGTAATTGCTGAAATCTGAGAGCACGGTGACATAGCTAGTCTGATGGTCTGACAGCCTAATAGTCTAAAGAGGTTTATTTGGAGGTAAAACCCAAAGGTAGCGCACCAGAAATGTCAGTAAGAAAAGCTCAGAAAATACACAGGACAACTGTGTGCACACAACTAGAGCATGTGCAGCAGATCAAAGCCAAAACTTAAAAGGTACACTTTTACAATTTTCCATGGTTTTCTCTTTCAAATTAGTTCAGCTAACTTTTTAACTTTTCTTATATCAGGGTATCCACTTTGGGATATCACGGTGAAATTATCTTAAACATACCTTCTACTTTTGTAGAACTGAGTTTGAAAGTATCCTAATCTCTATCTTGTTTAAGATGCCATTGCTTAGCTTTAACTTTCTTATCTAATTTGTGTGTGTGTTAGTATGAACAATAGTTGGTGTCCAATTTTCTAAGCTTAATATGTGTATGCAATCTAGATGCTGGACATACTGAAGGGATGTCTTCTTTACTATATGTTCAAAAATCAAGATGTGAGCTCCAGATGTTTGGACCAAAGGCAGGAATGACACCACAACAGTGTGCAGTTTCACCTGCATTGCAATATTGTAGTATACTAGCAATTGTTTTGTGTGTCACGTGCTTTAATCTGAAGGAGAACAAAAAACAACATTTGATCACCAGGTGATGAAAATAATCAGGTTCAGTATTCACTTTTTTTTTTTTTTACAATCAACAGTATGTTGTTTTTTTTTGTATAAATTGTTTCTTTGGTAGTATTGCTTTTAATTCATTATTGAAAAATGAAAAAGATGGCTAAAACATGATGCTGTTGACCTTCAACAGTACACTTTTAAATTCTGCCTTGTTTAAAGCTGTAGTTTTACAGTGATACTGCTCTCTCCTTCCTCTCTCTCGCTCGCTGTATGTCAAACATGAGGGTTCAACCTGGTGCTGGAAAAGTAGGAAATCTATTTTTGTCACATGGGCGATTTAGAGCAGGTCTGGAAACAGCCCACCAACACAAACAGCTTCCTATTTGCCAGTGGAGAGGAGGTCCCCACTGCTGCAACGCCAGCTCCCTCGGCACCACCCAGCACATGAACAAACCCTCTGTGTTCAACTTAGGAGCAGAAAACTCTGCAGATGCATAACCAGTGTATATGTGTGTGTGTGTGTGTGTGGAAAAGCTAAACTTCACTTGAACCTAAACAGACAGGCTGCTAATGTGAACATCCAGTATTGACACGCTACCGGTGCCCCAAATAGTGTGTGGTTGTTATTGGACGTCATGGAGTGAAGTTTGTGTCAGGGAATTCCCACTCTCTCTGTGTGTCTGTGCTCTTGTACTTATATCTTTGTTGGGACCAAATTGAGCTGTAGACTTAGAGAGTGAGGACATTTTTGCAAGGGGGGAACTTACTTCTTCAGAGACTTGGTTTTAGGGTTAAGGGCTAGGGGATGTGTTAAATCAATGAGGGTCCTCACACATACAGAATTTCCAATGTGCTCGGCAATGATTGTAGAGGTAAATTGTAGCAGTGTTACAACCTTTACTCTAAAGGTTGAAATGGGCTACAAACCAATGCCAGTGAATTAGGAATACACACACACACACACACACACACGCATGCACGCAATGTGCATCTCCCAATATATTTTTCAGGGGCTCCGAATCACCAGTAATGTTCCATTTTTAAATTACTATTACTGGGTTTCAATATCAACAGAATAATAACAGTACTGGCTCCAAACTGTGTTTTTCTATTTAACTCAAGTGAAGTGTTCAAACAAAAAAATCTAAAGATAAAATAATGTTCTGGTCATGGCTGGGAGTTACATTAAATTGAACATGGATGAACTTTAACATTTAAAGTGTATTCCAGCAGTTTGTGAGTGATTTCTATTTAAAAGAATAAATTGTTTAACCATTACCGTCTGTGAGTTATTTATAATCAGAACTATTAAGGTTGTGGTAATGTTTTTCTTTCATAAAATTGCTCTAAATAAAGCCAAGCTCTTTCTATAGTCAGAATACTACAGTCATTGTTTTGGGGAGGTGTGTAACTTTACATATCTTAATGCATTCACATGGAGTACGTGAACTTTGCTGGGAAAGCAGAAAAAATGAAAGCAGGTTGCCAAGTGAAGCAAGCCCTTGCAGGACTGAGGAAACAATAGCAAAGTAACAGATGTAACAACACCCATGTGTCAACACAGCATGCATTATCAAAAACTGCATTTAGAGTCTTACAGCATGAATACATTTTTGAAACGACAGAGTTGGAAGACGTGAGAGAGGAACATGACGTGTTTCTTACACATCTCTGTCATATCAGAGGATAGGCAGTGTTGTCCTGACTGCAGCGGGGAAGGTAATTTCACAACTGGGGAGCCAGGAGGAAGATGAGTCGAGGTTGGGTGGAGTGATGGACAGGCTGCTGCAGGGAAGAGAGAGCTACACATGTGGTAATAGCAAAGGGATGGTGTGGACCATGGTCGGCAGGCCACTCTGTTAGTAGCTGCTATCAGTCTGATATGTGTAGCAGCATGGGAGATTTTAGGCGAGTTGACGATGTGGCAGGATGCAGCATTCTTGATGGGGTGAAGAGGCCACAACAAACGTCTTACAGTAATACACAAAAACCAAGGAAATCAGAGACAATAGCTGCATTAGTTAGAGGACATTTATTTTGAAGGCTGTAAAATAATGGACTGCATTAGTTGTTGTCAACCAGCTTTTAGACGTTTATATAAACCCATTCTATGCAAAGAATAGTTTTATAGCCGCCAAAAACCAAAGATACAAATGATCAAGTTGTTCAACTTTTTTTTCCCCTTCCTGAGAATCTTATCTGGAATGCAAATGAACACAAAATAATAAATTAAAACTGGCAAAAAGAAATAAAAGAAACATTGAACACAAACCAGGACAATGAAAAGGTACAGACAATGGAGATTAGGATGGCAGAGTGAAATACGTAAATGACAGTCACATATTAGCTTATGGTTACTGTTCTCTGGATAATTTTTGTGATGAAAAACATGCACTCTGAATAGCTGCTGCTGAATTAGAGGTTAGTGTTAGCTCTCACTTCACACACTTTCATGACAATATTTTGAGAGGGAAAACAAAACTCTCAACATGATCCTACTTGAAATTAAAGGCAAATCAGTATCCAGTTTTGTGACCAAGTCCCTCATTTTGTTGTGGGACTTCAGGAAAAGTCACCTCAGAAAAAGTGCAGCATATTCGTACAGTTTTGTAATGTATAGTAGAAACATTGGTATTTGGCAAACTCAATCTTTTAAACTTTGGATTAAAACAAATTACGCTCCATGTATGCCTTTTAGTGTTTGACTCTAAACCCAGCCTATATTCTCAACAAATGACCTGTTCCAAATAATACATCTATGCCAAAATACACTGCTGGTTTGGTCAAACTCAATCATTCATGCACACACAGTTGGAATTCTTTGAATTCATAATCGAGTGCTTTCTGTTTAACCCTCATTTATACCAAAAAATATCTTACAAATTAAACAAAATGTTATAAACCAATACTATAACAGCTGACTTGACACATGTCACAACATCACCAGCTGTGCACAGAGGTTCTTAGCGAAGTTTGGCACTTACAACAGTCCTAAACAACTAATATATAAAAAAGGGATTTGGTACTTCTTTATTTGTGGATACCATTTCCCATTCCAGCTTTTAGGATAATAACCCTTCCACAAAGAATGAACCTCTTTCTTGGGCAATATCTCTGAAGTCCTCTTCTACAGTAAACACCTCAGCAACCAACATTTAGAATATTTCCCAGCACATTTAGCTAGTTGCATCTTGCACTAATCTCTCCTGGAGATTACAGCAATGATGGGTTTTTTACATAAACAAAACCAAAAACAAGCTCAAATTAAAACAAAACTTGAGTCCCGCAAATTGAGTTTAACATTATTTTCCATTGTCCTTGGTCAGTTTTTAAATAGAGCATTTTGTCCTTCGAATTACTCAACCCCTATAGTCCTCGGTGCTGAGCCTGTCGTGATAGGAGGCTATTGCAGATGGAAATCAGAGCCCGTACAAACGTGAGCGTCAGGATCCACACACCCCTAAACACACCTCACTTTTCTTAGGAAGGCTGAAAGAGGGGGAACGCTCCCCGTTTGCCCTCAGGCTTCCTCCAGCTATCTCCAGCCAATGAACTTCCACTGTTCATCAGACAGCCCTTAGGAATGGACCAGCCAGCTGTTGGCATCCTCTAGGTCTGCATCCAGCTCCTCATCTTCATCCAGAGGCTCTGGTGTTCGGAGGGCCAGCTCTCGAAGGAAAGCAGGCGAGTAGGCGGTGGGTTGGGAAACAGACTTGAGGCCAATTTTTTTCTTCATGAGGTGGAACTGGTCACGGATGAAATTGTAGAACTCATACTCGTAGCGCATACGGTGGTACAGCACCTGCAGGGCCTCCAGAGTGGGTGTGTGTTTACGTACTGTGCCTGTCATGTTGCCCATTTTTCTATAGTCTGCAGAAAAAAGATGGAAAAAGAACAAAGAACAAAAGAAAGTCAGTTGCATGCAGCCTTAACCAATCAAATATTCAGACTACAACACATACCATTTATAAGAAAAAAATACATTTGCCAAAACGGAATTTTTGAAGGTAACATCAGGTATAAATGTGATACTTCAACATGAAACAATGGGAATGTGCACCTACCAGGGCTCTTGTAGATGTTGAGTACTCCAGTAAAGTAATGAGGCAAGAGCCTCTCTAACAGGAGCAGAACATCCTCCAGCTCCTCCAAGATACCAACAAGGAGGTAGTTTTCCTGCACATTCTGTTTGGCCCTTTCCAGAGCCCATACTCCTGGCTCCCTGGTGAACAGACAAGAAAAATGAAGAGCAAGAGACAGAAACACAAAGCAGCCTTACATGACAAGAAACATATGAAATATCACCAAATATTACCAATGCTTAAAACATCAAAATTCTTTGCTATGCAACTGTAAAGTCTATAGATACCTGCATTGAGGATGCTGTCCACAGAAGTAGGGAATGATGTAGAAAACTCTGGGGTTGGAGCACTCAGGGTAATTCTCTAGAATGCACACATTGATATCCTGAAAGCAGACAAACACATATTTTAAATTTTACAGTCCTCTTTTCTTTTATAGTTTTCGTTCCACTTGCAGTAGATAATCCTCAAATAGAGTTGTAATTGCTTGTGTGTGCCACTAGAGGAAGCCCTTCACCAGCATAGCTTGATAGTCATTGTCTGAGACAGTGCTTTGCAAAACAACCTCCTGAGCACAAAGATAACCTCAGCTGCTCTCAGAGGCTGAGGTGTCAAATAAGAAAAAAAAAGTCTTGTTATCAATAAGGTGTTGTGTATGGATTGACCTGACCTGAAAAAGAAATGCATGCAATTGAAAGTGGAATTGCCGTGATCTAGCTGCAGGAATCCGATAGAACAGACAGCTTATCATTATGCAGTGATCAAGCAGGGATTAACTTAAATATTTCATGTTTTATAATTCAGAACTAAAGTGATTAGATCAGGGTTGCAAACTTTAAAACACCCCTTGTGTAAATGTGGAAGCTATTAAATAATGAAAGGGGGGAGAAAAACAGGCAAGATTAAAAACACACATGCAGGAGTATAGCTGGCCAGCCACTAAGTGCTATGGAACTAGCAGTCAAATCCATGTCAGGTGACGTAAACCTTACGAATGGCAACAAGTCCTGAGCAACAAAGCACTACAACAAAGCATGACTCTCTCTCTCTCACACGCCTGCGCACGCAGACCCGCCACATGCTTGCGCTGAAGTGCACACATGCACAAGGCTACATGCATGAGGCAAAAGGTGTTTTCAGGCACGCTGTATAAAAGCAAATGGGATGTAAAAGTGGAAGCAAATTGAAAGTGTAATGATGGCGTCAGTGCTTGCCTTTAAAATTTATACTCTGATGAATTGGTAACGGCTGATTTAAACAGAGCAATTTGTCAAAGCCAACACTGAAGCCAACATGCTCCATCACAGAGATTAGTTTGGGTCAGACAGGATCAGAGACGCAGACCTTCCCCAGAGGACGCAGACTGCCACTGAAGGTGAGATAAGGGAGCTGCGGGTGAACCAGGTGACAAAAACACCTCACTGATAGGGAAGAAACCCTGTGTATATGCTTGGATTGTGTGCCTTTTACACAGTTAGCCTTTGATCACTTTGTTGTATTGTAATTTGGGCTGCATGTCTACGGTAGCATGACATAATAACATAAGGATTATTTTCATGCCACTGTTTGCTCTATGAGACATCTTAATTTCTCTCAATGTTCCTAACGAGGTAGCCGTGACAGTAAGTGTGTGGAAGGCCTCCACAGAAGTCTACAAACATAAGCTGGAATTACATAAATGATGCACTTGGTCAGTTAAGTTTTCCTCGCAGCTGAATACTGTGGTGCGACTGTTTCTCTGATTCACCAAGAGGCTGCAGGGTTTGTTTGAACTTTATGAGTGAGCTGCACTATGTAATGGGAACAGGACTTATTGGTGATCAGTGAAGCAAAACACTGGAAAGCTCTTCAAAGAAACCACAACAAAACCCGAGAGGAACCTTTAGAAAACAGTTAAGCATTGCACCATTGTTAGTTTGCAGGTCGTGCCCGGGCTTGTGATAAGTTTGCCCTGCTTGTCTTTGATTGATGATTTCAAGAATCATTTGTTGTTGCTCTTGTTTTATTAGTCAAAGAATGACAGTAATATCCAGTGTGATCATTTATGAGTGTATCTCCATGCCCTTCAGTCAACAGTTTCCTGTCTGTGATGAGTGTTACACTTTGTCAATAAATACAATAAAAAAACAAAGATCTTGGCAACATATTCTGTGTGAGGAATTATAAATCACGTGCAGAGATTCCGTTACAGCTGATACATGAACTGACTTGAACTCAAATGCAACATTTCAAACACATGCTAATAAACAGATAGTGGGAATGGATTCCAGACAGGCTTTCTCTACAATAACCCTAAATGCAGCACCGTACAAAATCTCCCAAGACAATAATTACGAGCTAAATTAAAAACAGAAACAGTGACAAAAAGCCATTGGGAGCCAGAGACAAAGAAACAGAAAAAGGTGGACAGGAAGTGACACATGTGACGCCATTCCCTGACACACATGGTTCCCTCCCTCCTCCACTCTGCTCCGACACTTGATACAGGACCCTTATGCCTCAACATTTAGGGGACCTGTGGGAATCCAGCCACAACTCATTTATATACAACTACGCACAATCAAATACACACACACACACACGCACGATAGACAATACACACTCTCTGTAGAGAGCCCATTAGTATTTCGAAGAGAGCTTCTGTGTGCACACTCAGGCTCATTGTTCCTATTTTCGCTGTGGATTAGGTCAACTGAGCAGTCACAGAAACTGTAGGAAAATAGGACCTAATCTCTACAACTGCCTCCCATTTCACTGAATGGAATGTATACATGAATTAACTCACGAGTAATTGATGATGTAAACCTTTCCCATGGGATATTTTGACTCAGTTTCCACCAGGGAACACAGGAGTGATACACCTGATTAAATCAATTTATTTATTTACCATTTGAGGGCGGCGGATACAAGCTGTAAACACAACACTGATTTTCACCTTTTAAGTTGATCTGGAAAATGTGCTAGCAAACAGGAGCTTATTGACACATTTAACTGATGCAGAGAAACATTAGCATTCACTTGGAGTCGAGTTTATGTCCACCTGATGAGTGTAAGCCCAATATCCACTCTCCTTTTAGCTATGTTAACTCCTGAGCAAAATATCAGATTTATTAGCTAAATGCTCCACTATGTTTGCCAGCTAGTCGCTAACGTTGTCTGAGCAGGGAGCGTACAGTTTGTTATTAGAGATTTTTTTGGGAAAACAGCTGTTTGTTACGACCCAATGCTGCACTGATGAGAGAGGAGAAGGTGAACCAAACAGTAACGTTTCAGGATGTAATTCCAAAACAATGAGCTGAAAGATGCTAAATTCTCTGTAGAGTTAAGGGTATGATAATTATCTGTGGGTTTTTCCATACAGGCAACACATTCCACAACGTGTGGTGGAAATTATGTATTTCTTTGTGGAGAAATATACTCTTTTGAGTATATGGTAATGATACATTTTGGCAATGGTAATGATACATTTTGCTCTTACATCAAGCAATGCATTGTTAATATACAAATACTCGTCATAGCTGCTTTAAACTAATAATACATTTGTTTTTACTTGGACTCTTTAGCTTACAGATGGGTAGGGTCAGCTGCATATAGACAACACAGAGGCTGTCAGGTAAGTTGCCAATCACAGCAATCTATACCTAAATGACATAATAATAATTTACTTGCTTAGACAACACCTGATAGATGTGGCCTGTAAACGTTATGCGTCGGTTGCAGCTTATGCATTCAACCCTGTGACAGATACTTCACCTTACTGTTTCTAATGTCAAGGCATGTCAAGGCATGATTGATGCCAGTTAAGCCTCTCTCATTATGTGTGCACTTCATTTGTTGTATGTGTCATTATAAATGTCAAACTGATAGCAGTCAATTTTCATTTGCTGTGGGAAGCTCACTTGATCAGACCAGTATTTTTGAACAATGAGAGCTAATCTGTGTTCTTCAGGTTCAGTAGCTAGACACGGAATTACTTTATAGACATTTTGCACTTGTTTGCATGAATACTTACATATGCATGAACACATACACAAACATTGTGTTGTGTGATGAGGCACTCTCAACTGCTCCCTCTGTATTTATTATTTTCATACATGCATATAAAAACACACATAACTCTGTACACTAGTAACTAAAATAATCGGACTCGATCATTACATTTAGGTATTTAGCAGACGCTTTTATCCAAAGCGACTTCCAAATCAGGAGTCTTGCTCAAGGACACCATCAACCTGACCTGGCTTTTTAAAACCCCCTTCATTCTAAATAATAGCTCCTAGTTAAAGTACTAAGTGACCATGCATGTGCTGCTCAATCCCATGTGTGTACACGGTGTGTTCAAGTGTCCAGTGCATGCCTTCGCATAGTGTAGCATATGTGTGTGTTTGTGTGTAAAAAGGGGTGTGGGGAAGGACGGAAAATCCAAGCCGACCACAGGAATGTACCAGTAACACGTGCATCAGGTTCCCTTGGCCCCGGCTAGCAAACTGACAGTGTTCTTTCATTGGCACCTCTCATATACACCCGGCGCAGGGCAAGAAGGGCTAATGCACACCAGGCAGGGGATACATCCAAACACTTGTCTCAACCCCGAGTGTTGACATAGCAGGGAACTCACGCACAGACACACACACACACACACACACACACACACACACACACACACACACACACACACACACACACACACACACATATATTACAACTGATATATATATCACACAGAAAAAAAAATCGAC
>JAVQJD010077130.1:0-16665 GCA_036023655.1 Nannoperca australis
TGTGTGTGTGTGTGTGTGTGTGTGTGTGTGTGTGCGTGTGTGTGTGTGTGTGTGTGTGTAGGGAGGGGGGGGGGGGTATTGACATGCCCATTTGAAGCATGTCACAAAATGCCACATGATTCCACTTGCTCATCCCACAAATGTTTCTATGACAGAAAATACATTTGTTTAAAGGAGCAATCCACCATTTTTTTTATGTCACAGGCAATTTACTAGTCATAGGTGGTACTGCTGAGCCAGTGAAAAAACTGTTGTATGCTGTCTTCTGTGGTTTGGGAAGGAGCCTTTTAACACCTGATGATGTTTAGTGAAGTCAGCAGGGTTATCGTAGAGGCTACACATTTATAACGGTAAGCATCCGATACAAACTGTGGCTGTGGAGTTTGAAAGAGTTTGAAAGAGGATCTGACAAAAGATGCTACAGAGTTGCATTATGGGAAGAGCTTTATAAAGTTCAGTGTCTCAAAATTAGCAGTATATTGAAGAGTGAGTGGAGAGAAGAGGAGAGTTTCTTTCTGGCCACACTTTAGTGCCAACACTACTTTGCTTTAGGAATGATTCTCTCTTAACCATCTTTTTCTTTTTCTCTCTCCCTCTCTTCATCTTTCTGCCACCGCTGTCTCTCCATCTCTCACGCTTGATGGCCCCCCTGCATGCTCCTAATAACCCATGATGAGTCCTCCACACTTGAGCACCCTCCCATCAGACACCCGCTGAGACTCACACACACACACACACACACGCACACACACACACACACACACACACACACACTACCCCTCTGTGTCGGACATAGAGGGGTGCGGGTTGTGGATGATGACAGCCATCAGCAGGGCAATTAATGGGCTCCTCCCCTGGTTACAATACAACAGAGAGGAGAAGCAGGAAAACAATATTAGCCAATATGGCTGGATCTTAACAGTATAATTAGCCTAGCATGCTGCTCCCCATTTGGGTGCGAAAACCCAAAAGCACAGCCAGTTATGATACAAAGACTTGGTGAAGAATGCGGGCCAAGGAGAGATGAGAGGAATGTGGAATATGAGGCAGGACAAGAAAAAACACACACTCAATTTAAAAGGTAAGATAAGAATAAACAACAGCCCTGTAGAAATAATCAGCAGAAATGTGGCTCTGTTTTACACTAAAAGAGGAAGAAATTAGGAATGGAGGGATTAACAGAGCCAAGTAAACATAGAGAGAGTGATGGAGGTAAGACAGAGTACTGAGAGGGAAGCATAGAGGAGAGGTGGACGAAAGGAGGGAGAGGAGAGTGGTGTAGACACAGGACCATGCTCGTAGCATACTGATGCTGCTGTAAGACATGCAGTCAGCGTGGCCTCGGCTATGCAACCAAGCATGTGCTGCAGAGGGCTGGGCTGCCTCATAACCGTGTGTGTGCACTTTCACGTGTGTGTGTATTGTTGATTATGATGTGTGAAAATAATACAGCAATGGAAACAAGGGGTTACAGAAGAACATGCACTTTATGTGCTTCTGAGTTTGTAGGTGGGTGCACACGTGTGTAAATGTTGTCTGTGTGTGCACCGTGTGCTGCAGTGGGCGGTGGGTTGTTCATTATGCTGTGTGTGTCTCCCCCTGCAAAGCCTCTGTTATCACAACACAGAGCCCCGGCAGCTACTGCGCTAACTCTGTTACCATACCTTGGTCCCATGGGAGCTTCCTATAGCATATTCTGCTCCTCAAGGACAGAATACAGGAGCGCCACCAGAAACACAGACCACCATAACAAGCAGCTCAACTCATGAACTCCTGCTGATCAACGTGGAAGAATGGAAAGAAAGTAAGTCTTTGTATATGTTTATATTTTTCCTGAATGTTAAGTAGTAAGAATGATAAGTTCCATTTTGCCCTATTATACATTTACACACTCTGTATTACATGGAAAGATTGCAAAAAACATAAAGGAAACAGAGGAAGAAAAAAGAAAAAGAAAGTCTTGCTGTTAACAGAGAGTGGTAGTAGTAGGAGAAAAAAGAAAAAAATTAAGTGAATCATATTGTTCAACTGTCACAAACATCAATTTGAATTACATTGAAATGTTCAGCAAAACAACAGGAATTGACTCAGATATTATTATAACTGCTCCCCACTGTAACGTATAGCCAGAAGGCTGTCTGTATAATCTCACCATTCTCTTCCTGCTCTATTTGACTCTGTCCAGGACACAACAGGAGGCTAGCTCTTCCTTTGTGTCTCACTCAATCCCTCATCTTCACTCGTCTCTCAGAAAGTGATCCAGAAATGGATTACCTTCATTAGCAGAGATGAGAACAGCTTGCAGGGGGTACAAAGGTGCCTTTTTTCTGTGTTTCCAAAAGTGTGCCACATTGTGAAAAATTGGAGGGAAATAAAAAAAAAAGTGAAAATGCTCAGCAATGTTCTCCTCCATCTTTAATGAAAAAGAATGAGAGGAGCTGTCGCTTTCTGTCTCCCACTGCTCCACCACAACCTGATTACTGTCTGATGATGATGGCACTACTTCCTGACATCTAATTGAAATAATTGTGTGTAATCACTTTAAAAGACTGGCAGGAGACATGCGAGCGATGAGAAGTAGTTAAGAAAGGCAATGGCATTTTAATTGAATCTTCACAGAAGCATCTGATTCCATCAAACAAGTCTAAAACCACCAGGAGACAGGCAGAGACACAGCCGTGGCACAGTTCAATTGAGAGATGAATAGTGGGGTAATGGGTTTAGGGGCTGTGAAAGAGAGCAGGGTTTAGGTGGATATGCTTCAGCCATTCTCTCATACTCGCACACTTTGTCCCAGATAATCTGTAAGAAATCTTCAGAGTACCACACTGTATCCAGGTTGACTTTCCCAGAAGCTGATCTTTAATACAGTGTTTCACATAAACAACCCAAGCAGGGATTCTGTACCCAAAGTGTGATCACAAGGCAAAGACACCTTGCGGGTTTGCTTGGGATGGATTTTTGACTAAAATGCTCAGTCTGGACGTGCACAGCGGTCGCTGTTCCGCGGGCCTGTGCACCACAGGGCCACTCTGTGGATTTCCGAAGGCCCATATCACACAGAGAGCCCAGGCCGGGGAGAGCCTGTCCACAGCCATTTCCCTACTCTTTAATCTCAGCGGCCGACTGGAAAGAGCAGTGCTGCACATTCCATTAATGTAAAGTGGGGCTTGAAGGCCCGTAATTTATTGGCTCTGCAGGCTCGCCTCCCCTCATCTCACTCATACTGGCTCCTGGCCACCAAATACTCCCCCTGATACCCGCCGACATGCAGCACCCTGCGCTCAGCGTTTTACGCTATTTCGCTTTCTTTATCCCTTTACCTCTCCCTCTATACTCCTCCTCTCTCTGCTTCTCCCTCTATCTACTCTCTCTTCATATTGGTTGTCTCAATATCTCTCTCAGTTCTCTTGCTTTACCTACCATGCGTACATTCAGAGATTCCCTGTGCAGAACACCCCACCACCCCTCCTCGCTCCTTCTCTCACTCTGGACTAATTGTCATGATCTGTGCTACTGGCAAGTGTGTCCTCCTGACCATTAAGCTGCCAGGATGCCAGACAGTAGCAGAGAGACTGAGGAGGGACAAGCGAGTAAGAGGCACGCTGAGAAAGAACCAAAGAAAAAGAAACAGAGAAAGAGAAAGCTTGAGTGTTTCTTGTTTGTAAGCTTTTTATTTGCTCAGTTATTTTGATTAATGTCAGGCCATATTTTCAGTCTTTCAGGTTGTTGTCTTGTCACCAAAGTCAAAACAACAACTCTTCAGTTATTCTCTCCAACAAACATTCTGCTACACACTAAATAGAAGTACAGTTTTGTACTGAAATGTACGTTTGTACCACAACAGGGGTCACAGATGCCTACCTTATGATCCACCATAAAGGTGCCAGTGTAGTTTCTTGTAGAAAGTACTACTACGCCTGAACTGTGGACACCACATGACCTTGGCATCCCACAAGACCTTGGATTAGCCAAGCACTACTACCTTGCAGTGTCCTACTGGTTCAACCCTCCACAGACTTGCAGCATTCAGAAACAGAGATACACCAAAACATGTTCTTTTGTAGGAACAGAGCGCACCAACCCAAATCCTAGAAGGAAAACAAAGTTTTCCTCAACCTCTGTCACTAGTCAGTAAAACTTTTCCCTGAGACAGTCTATATACTGAAATACTGAGACAAACAGCCTCTGCTGTTCTACAAACTTTAGATGACGCAAGCACCAGTCACCAGCACATGAGCTGGTCTGTAATAAACTTTATGTTGCATGACCTCCCTCACATATCTAGGCAGACCTGCTGGAGCAAAGGACCCTGGAGTTACATCAACTACACTGTTGTAATTGTTTTGTAATATAAAGTCATTGTTTTATGTGTTGTGTGAGTGCAAAATGTCTCCTGCGTGTATTGTAGTACTTTAGAATTAAGATTTAATTTGGGAAATGTAAAATCCAATTTAAAGTTATAGAACCTCTGAAGGCTATTTACCAAAGGCATTTAATAAAGCTACTAGTAAAATTATGTTTGATTTGTGTTATTAGTTTAATTATTTCAGTAAGACCAGTGGCTATAGTAATTTGATCAATTAGGTTTACCCACATCATGTTTGATATTTTTTTACTGACATAAATTAAACCTTTCCCCATCTGTTATCAGCAAAGTTGTGCTATGATTCAAGTATGATTTGAGTCTGATACCTCCACAGGTTACCTTAGGTCCCCTCCTGGTCCGCTCCTTCAGTCCACACACGATTGACTAGCACATCCACCAAATCACAGTTAGTAACTGCAATTTTATTTATCCCTTTCGGTTTCCCATTGAACACTCACCACAAGAGTATTTGGTCAATAATCCTCAATCCTCTCTTTTTTATATATACAAAGTCTAATTTATGCTCCATTCATCAGTGTCTTGTGTTTGTGTTGTTAATTTGAAGTTTAGTTTAAAATAAATGTGCCCTGTTTGCTAATCACATTTTGGTTATTAAACTTAACATCTGTACTACACCACTCTATATTAAGAGTAATTGTGATTGGGTTTATTTAAATAAATAAAACATTTTGATAACCAAACAATGCAAACACACAATAATAATAATCTCATACACTGAACAAAAATATAAATGCAACACTTTTGTTTTGGCTCCAATTTTACATGAGCTGAACTCAAAGAGCTAAAACTGTTTCTATGTACACAAAAGGCCTATTTCTTTCAAATGTTGTTCACAAAATGGTCTAAATTCGTCTTAGTGAGAACTTCTCCTTTGCCGAGTTAATCCATCCACCTCACGGGTGTGGCATATCAAGATGCTGATTAGACAGCATGATTATTGCAGAGGTGTGCCTTAGACTGGCCACAATAAAAGGCCACTCTGAAATGTGCAGTTTTATTACACAGCACGATGCCACAGATGTCGCAAGTTTTGTGCAATTGGCATGCTGACTGTGTGCCACACTGTTTCATCAAGGCGTGTCTAAGTGCAAACGTTGTTCCTTTGACATCGTTCATGCGGGCTTTGCTGCTCCTCCTCCTCCTCCACCCCGCTCTGTTGTGTTTTGTTGTCATGGGGTCACGTGACTCAGCGGCGCCAAGAACACACATCCGCTGCTGGACTGCACCAGAATAATTCTCTAAAATAATTTTTTAAAATAATAGTTTTAAAACATTTGTTCTTTAATCATTTTGTGCACTTTTTTGTTTATTTAAAAAATATGTTCATGATGTTCAATGCAATGTTCACAGTTACATTACATTCCAGTAATAAAATAAAAAGAATGTCTAAAAACTTTGCACATGATTAACTAGTTAACAGTGGAAATCACAAAAATCATTTAGTGGTCATAAAATGTTTCCAAATTTAGAATACTGGCGATTCATTCACCTCATAAATCATGGTTTTATAAGTAAAAAGTATCGGTATCGGCAATACTGGCCCTGTATTTACTTAGTATCGGATCGATACCAAATTTTGTAGTATCGCACACCACTACAATCCATGTGAATGTGTTCACTGTGCTTATTGGTAAGATGTGTCTGGGGATGTTACACATGGTAACAGAAGGTGCACCAATGACGTTGATTTGTCATCTGACAACGAGAAAAAAAGTAGAAGTAGAAAGTAAATGGCATACGGGCATACGTGTTATGAACTAGTACATAGACTATATGGACAAAAGTATTGGGCCACCTACACATTACAACTTCCACCTTTCTGGAAAGGCTTTCTACAAGATTCTGGAGCGTGTCTGTGGGAATTTCTGCCCATTCATCCAGAAGAGCATTTGTGAGGTCAGACACTGATGTTGGACGAGAGGGCCTGGCTCGCAATCTCTGTTCTATTTCATCCCAAAGGTGTTCAATGGGGTTGAGGTCAGAGCTCTGTGCGGGCCAGTTCTTCCACACCAAACTCATCCAACCATGCCTTTATGGACCTTGCATTGTGCACTGGGGCACAGTCATGCTGGAACAAAAAAGGGCCTTCCCCAAACTCTTTCCACAAAGTTGGAAGCATAGATTTTTCCAAAATGACTTGGTAAGTTGAGGCTTTAAGATTTCTCTTTACTGGACTTAAGGGGCCGAGGCCAAACCTAGAAAAACAACCCCATAGCATTATCCCTTCTCCACCGAACTTTACGGTTGGCATAATGCAATCAGCAGAAATTTCCCAAACTGATTTGTTGCAATGGTGGCATCCTATTACAGTACCACGTTGAAATTCAGTGAGCTCTTTTTCACATTTCACAAATGTTTGTTAAGGCAGATTGCATGGTTAAGTGTTTGATTTTATGCAGCTATGGCAATGAGACTGAATGAAACACCTGAATTCAATTATTAAGAGGAGTGGCCCAATACTTTTGCTGGTTCCTTCTCCGGCTAGCTGCTACAGTTTGCAGGCTCTGCTGCGTTGCAGAATACAAAGCACACCTGGCTACAGGAGCTGTTTAGCTCAAACCTGCGGCTCAAACCTGTTGGCTCAGATCGGGGTCGAATCACGTCAAACGAACCGCTCCAGAGTTCTTTTGGAAGACTGAGACCACATCTTCTAAATGGTGTCGGTGCGGTTGTTTTGGTCCATGTATTGATTACTGTGCTCACACCTGCCCAAACAAAGCGCAATAACTGGGCAAACACACCAGGGTTCGGTTTAACCTAACAAAACAGGTAAGGTGTGAAAACGCCCTGAAAAGACAAAACTAATTTGAAGAGAAGAGACACGTAGGTTAATGGTATCTAATTACAGCAAGAGTGAATGAAACATCTGCATTTTCTCATATTTCCATTGTTCAAATGGATGTGAAAAACTCTGTCTCTTTACCACAATTTGTAGAATCATTAAGCAGTAGTTAAATGAAAACAAAATTGAATACAGAATTAGTGAGACTATCAAGTAAGCAAGCAGTGCAATATTTATGAGCTGATTAAACTGTGCACGTGGTCAGAGAGGAACCGTGAGGGGCGCAATTGGCCAGTGGGCTGCCTCTTACTTATTCATGCTAGAGGCTAGACGTCTCTCTCTGTAAATTATTTAGACCTTTTCTTTGTGTGTGTGTGTGTGTGTGTGTGTTTGAGAGCAGTGGGTGAGTGAATTATTAAGGTTATGTGTATACAGCCACAGTGGGGAACCTCTTTAGAGGGGTCACTGGCCATGCTGTTGAAATAACATTATTGTATTGCCACTATGTGCTCCACGTGCACGTGTGTGTGTGTGTGTGTGTGTGTGTGTGTATGTGTGTGTGTCTAAATCCATCAGTGAGATGGGTTTTCCATTTAGTGGATGGATCCATGGGGACTGTTGTAGACAAAAAAGGCCAAACTGATACTGAGATAAAGACAACATGATGCTGAGATGGAAGGAGGGGGGGATGACCACTTCAGCTTCTGCAAGTATATGTAAGCACTGGGCTGCTGATAGACAGGGTTAGTAGGCGGTTTAGAGAGAGGGGAGCAAAGAGTGATAAACAGAGGGGAGAGGGGGTGGAAGTCTCACCACACTCAATCCCTGAGTAATATTCATCTGACAGAAACAGAGAGATAGGAACAGCTTTTACTCAAAATACATGTCTTGTGGCTACATTACATCATGGATGATTGAGTCTACTGTCTGCTGAATAATCCTGTCTCTTCTAAAACAAATTTCTCCTTGTTACTTTTTAACGGTGGTACAAAAGAAGCCCTCGCTCTTTGATTCTGAGGTACTCACACATTCAGTAAAGCTGACATCTAACAGGGTTTCAGATAGTTAAAGTTTTTCTTCCATTAAGCTCCTTCAGTTTCATTTTAAAGCTGCATTTGAACTGACAACAGCAATGTGTGCATACAACACAGTCTCCACATTCATTACAATGATACTGTTTGTGTTGTTGCGGCTGCGAGAGTTCCAGCAAATAAAAAAAACAAACAACAAAGGGAAACCAGGCAGAAAAGTGGATCCTTGCACAACTTTTGCCCTAGCGCAATCTGGCATCTAACAACGCAGTGCACTGGCCAATCAAATCCATGAAACCGCACATACCAGGTAGAAGACCTTATAGCTGCCATGATAAGTTTCCAGATACGCCACTGTGCAGTCATGTTATCTGGTGTTTTTGTTTCTCACTGTAGACATGCAACATGAAAAAATACTTAATCACAGTGACAACATCAATCGTATCCACAAACATAAATGGCTTGTACAAGTTGGAGGGATTCAATTTAACATCTTCTGACTATGGGAGGTAGATTCAGACAGAATATGGTGAAACGTAAATGCATTAGAGCAGCATTACTTTGGGTTCAGCATTCAATCAATTTTTCTGTTGAGGAAAGTTTTTGTTTAAGCTTGCTGTGGTACAATTTGCAGAAATGTAAAACAGAAAACTACTGAATCATCTGCTGCTTCTCTGCTGTAGAGCTTGAAGAGGCTTTGTAACTTTTATCTTGGTCACAGTGTACTGACAAACTTTACTGACAAAAAGACACTGAATGCCCTAAAGATAAAGCTACACAGAACTGGTTCCACCTAGTCGAGTGGTGAACTGCTCATTTCTGTCCAATACTGAGCAGTGTAGCTGTCATGTGAGGAAAAACGAAACACATGCATTATTATTGTTGTGCAATGCGCATGCACAGGCCGCGGTCAAAATGAATGAATTACACGACTCATTACTATTAGTTCATATCAAAAGAGTAGTTTAATGAACAATACGCTCATCATCGACACATCACTACTGCATCAGAAGGATCACGTACGGCATGCCTTGCTTGTCTTGATGAGGTCAAATAATGTGGTGGCAGTGGTGACTGCTGTGTTAGTGGGAGAAGGGGGGAGAGGATGGATGGAGGAAATGCAGAGCGAGTAGCCTTTGAACCCCTCCTCTGGGACTACGGTGGGCTCTGCTGGACATTCTTACCTCCTCATCTTGCGGTCTCCATGGTGATCATCACGGATGGATGGTAGTTGCACCCTTTGCTCCTGCATCACCTTAGCACAGGTGTTCTCCTGTCACAGCCTGGTCTCCTTTACATATCTCCTCCTGATTCACCACAAGCTCCTCAGAGTTGACCTCATTTTAATGAGGAACATTAACCGGGACCTCTAAAACAACTTCCTACACCCCCTTCCATCCCTCCTGCCATCCTCATCTATTTCTATTTTTCCACTTCTTTTGCCTCCACCTCCTCCACATATGTCCCTGGATCAGCTACCATCCTGGTGCTTTCCACGTTTGTTCCTATTTCCTTTGTTTACTCTCTGCATTCTGGCCAGGGAGTGGTATGAGAGAGTGCCCTACACCTGGAGGAAACATGTCTGTGCAGATGATGCCTTCATGTTAACAGAGTAGCCAGGACTCCCCATGGGCAAGACAAGTGGATTCACCCAAAGGTGGGAGCAGGAATAACATATTCTGCAGGAGATATGATTTGTCTCTCACTGTTTTAAAGCAAACATTTGATATGTAGACTCACTGCCAAAGTGCTATTAGGAAAAGCTGTGTCACTGCACTTACAAACACTTAGACAATGTAAACAGGCTAATGCTAATGAAAAGGGGCAGACTGACTTCTTACGGCTACCATTTAGCCTAGCATTTAGCCTTGTGCTGAGGTAACTGCCGCTGTCATGGGAATGCTAATGAAGCTAAGGAAAACAAAGCCTGGTTAATGAGAGCTCTGAGATAAGAGAGCAGAGGCTAAGACACACATGTACACACACACACACACACACACACACACACACACACTGTGACAGGCTCTTCTCCTTCGACACTAATTAGACAGGAAGGACTATATGTGGAGGAAGAGCTAACTAACCGTCCACATCAATACTGCATCGTGCCAGCCTGTCTTGGCCACTGGCCTCAAAGACATGGAGGGAGGAGGGGATGGAGAGCAGAAGGAGGAGAGAGATAAATTAGAGAGAGGGCAAGACATGGAGGGCAGAGAGAAATTAATCTGCAGGAATGAAGATAATTTCACACAAACGCATGTCTGGGTGTGATCCATACATGCATGTTGGAGATCCAATCCACATATTATAGTATAAGAAGTGACGAGCAGCTGCCTGGACTGAGCACTGTAGTCCTCTTTGCATACATCCACTAGATGTATTCAAAAATAGCATGTGCAGACACAGATGCAAGCAGACACACACATGCATAAGTGCAAGAAATTTGGTGGGTGTAAGAAATGCCGCTCGGATGATATTTCCTATCAACACAACAAGGAAATGTTTATATTGAACATATCTGCAAACTAACTGGGTGCTAAAGAGACATTTGTCATTGCCATCCCTAGAGCCATGCCATGGCTAAAACATTGACAACATTTTCCCTAAACTTAAGCGAGTGTTTTAGTGAGCTAAACTCGTCAACACATGGTTTGCTGGACTCGAACCCCTGACTTTATCCCTACAACTTCTGTGCCACAAAAGGATGTTGCATTGGTCATGTTATCAATTAATGTTATCCAGGCTGCATTTCTATTTCCTATAAAATGTATTTGGTAAAGCAGAGTTGTAGTATATAAACACATTTATACAGGGTTGATGTGAGTGAAGCCAAATGCAAGACCACCAGAAGTGGTTGGTTTTTAGTGTTTGTTTTTAGCTAAGTTAAAGCCTCATCCTCCAGACATCGTCTCCCTGCCCCCACCAGACACTCCCTCCTCTCCATCTCCCTCCCGTCTCTCCACCTCTGACACTCCGGGAATACTAACCACTGGGCTTTTCCCCTCCCTGGGCTTGACCTGATATTGCTGCCACTCCTCTTCCACAAGCCCAAGGCAACGGCTGAACTTAAACTAGGTTAGGGATGAGAATGGAAAAAGGTGCAGTAACAGCATGTAGAGAAGGATTAGCTTAACAACCATCCAGAAAAGGTTTGGGGAGTGACTACCACTCCTCTCCCTAATCTTAATCTTTCTCTCTACCTATCCATCTATCACATATCCATTTTCTTCCCCTCACTTCCAATCACACCCCCCGACCATCTATGGTCGTTTTTTATCTCTCTCCCTCTCTCATTCTCCATTCCTCCCTCTCTTGTACAATCAATCAGTTTTGAATTACTCATTTATTCTGTCTCTCAGTGCTGCATATTCTCTCTGCCACCGAGGACTCCGTTAATTTTCTCCCCTCCCTTGCTCTCTCTTTCTCTATACTCTGCTTGATAGAATCAGATGCTATTTGTCTATTAAGGGGCCACAGGGATATTTAATAAAGGACCTCTAATAACTGTGTGTGGTTGCATATGTGTGTACAGGAGTGTGCATTTCAGACCAGGCCGGTGAATATCCTTCCATTCTCCACCTTGATGAGGAAATTAACATGTCCGATGCTGTGGCTGATGAAAAGTCATCTCGACGCCAATGGTGAATGTCGCAGTTAATTTTCTATTTAGCTACAGTAACCCTAACTAACTCTAATTGATTAGGTGATCAAAAATAATTGGTATTAGGCCGCAGCTATGGATTCATTTGTCTTTTATGAATACTAATTGACCCCAGACTGCCCTCGTGCCCACACCTCCCCCGTTCTCCAGTGCTCTTCCTTTCTTCTGCAACACTTACTGGACCTGCAAGTCATTGTACAATCTTCCCATATCCTCACTCTTCTCTCTGCGTGTGCATATTGCAAATTGGAGCAGGGAAAACCACAGGTCTTAGAGAATGAATGTGGGATGAATCTAAATAATCTACACAAGCATAATTTCCTCAACCCATGTTTGACATTTATGAGGCCTGGTAAAAAATAGAATGAAAGAAAATGTGTCTCCCCCTCTGCACCCCACACTGAGCCTCTGGCACACAGATTCAAATTCAATTTCTCTCTGACACACACGCACAGATTCAGATGAACATATAACTACAAGCCAAACACAGACAAAAACCAAAAATACATGCTTGCACATAGAAATACACGCATGGACACACACACACGCAAACACCCAGACTTCACCTCAATACATCTTGAGGCAGTAAACAGTAGTGACTGTTACCCTAGCATGATGTCAAAGCAAGATATTGTGATCAGAAAGAGATATTGATTGAGAATGATTGGAGACTTTAATTGTTTGCTTTTGCTGATTCTCCACCAATGAGCGATGATCTGACTGGTGGGATTCTCCAAAGAATATTTTCTTATACAACTAGTCCTTGTTACCTGACACACAGATACCAACATCAGTACACACACACACAAGACTAAACTGAAGCCATATCACTGCTTACTTCCTTTCTCTGGCAATGCCTTTATGGCAGACACACATACACACACACACACACACACACACACTATAAGCTTTAAGGCTGTCATGGCAACCACTCTGCAAAGGGATGATTGGTCAAGAGAACGACGTGAAGAGAAATGTTTGCTGATAGAAGGTATGTAAATTTGCTGCACATAACAGGAACATGCAGCTCAAACACACATGCACCATGACACACACACACACACACACACAAAACAGAGTCCAGCAGTACTCTCATGAGGCAGAAAAGACACCTTCAAAATCAGTGTAACCTAAATAATGAGTAAACAGACAAATATATACTGACAAGTCAGGGCAAAAATTAATTAGTTAATGCAGCAGTATTGGAAGTGACAAGTTGCTTTAGACGATCTTCAGAAAAACATGCCCAGACATTTAATTAAAAATATGCAAATGTGCTCACAGTTTGGATGCTATCAAATTCAACTTAACAGAAAAAAATATATTTTCTGACTACATTTCAATTACAGTCTCTCCATGCATTTTTTACTAGCTCCACTGAAACAGAAGGGGGAGGTTTCTTCCTGTGCTCTCAAATTAGACATCTAACACAAGGTTTGTCTTTGACCAAATGGCAATTGTTCTGGCTCCAGCAGCACACAGACGAGATTAAACATCAACATTATTATTTATGATTAAAATGCTCCAACCACTCATAGAGCTTGATGAAAGACCTAATGCGAAGAAGATTACTGAGTTGAATATTCATTTTTATAACAGTTGTCACAATCACAACTTTAGTTTTTCTTTCTCCCTCAGATTTTTAAAATACAAAATACCCTTAATTACATGTGCATTCTTAGGCTGCACAGGGATATGTTGCATGTTTTTCTGCCACACCAAAAGGGCAGTGGGATCATATCTCAGGCCCTTTGCCCCACAGCGTGTCCCTTGTGCCCAATTAGAGAAGAGAGAAAATCAAACCAGTCAGGGCTTGGAAAATGATCGATCACGCTGACCCCATGTGAACTATATATGTAACATGTCAGGCTATAAGCTGGGCTAATACGTCAGCCAACACATTTGTTGACCCCGACATTCTCCAACAATCCCACAGTGACTGGAACATTTGGGCAGTGGATAGTTTAGCAGGCTAGAAATGTGTCACAGAGTGTCACTATATCATGTAATAGTCAGCTTTTTATTGATGATCAGTCTCATTTTTCCTTTTTTTGGACATGAGCATTTGTTCAAAGTGGACGTTTCTCTATGTGGTTCAGTTTACACTAGCGGGGTAAGGTTAAGATCTATGCAAATCAGTTGTAATCAATGGATATCCGCATAGAATAGGTATAGCACTCTGAATCCCTCTGCATTACCGTAATTAATCATTCATACTTCACATCTACATATTCAAATTACCTGAGCTTAAGCCACAGCAAGTGGGGGAGGAGGTGGAAGAAGTGATGGAAGGATACATTGAAGAGGAGAGAAGAATGCAAGAGAAAAAACTAAACCAGAGTCGGCCCCTGCTTTTTTAAAATGTAAAAATAGTTTTGTTCCAAAGACTTGAATTCATCTTGGGGCCCTTGACACATCCAAATAGCGTTGCAGCTAGCAGTTAGCCTGTGACCGTGTGGCATCTGTATTAGCACTTGGGTCTCCTGGTTACTCACAAGAAGCCTTGTGCTGTCAGAGCCACAGCACCACAGTCTTTATGGCCATAGCTGACAGACTCCAACTTCTGTCCTATTAGTGAACATACTGGGAGCCTCTGTGCTCTCTTTTTTCTGTCTCTGTGTGCCTCATCTGAGAGCCTTGATTAGGACTTCAGGGAACCAGAAGACAGAGCATGGTGACAGACAGAGAGAGAACAAATAAAAAGACAAAGAGAGAAGGGGAAGAATGAGAGGCATTATCACAGGGAGAAAGAATCAAGATATTCAAAATATTTCAAAAAAGCATAGTATAAATAAGTATGGGTGGTTTAGAAAGCTCCTCCACATATGAATAAGATACCTGCAACAGAGACATGAGGGAAGTATTAAATTGTAAGAGTGGACAAAGGGAAGAAAGGGAGAAGTGTGACAGAAGGTGAAGTGCAGGTCGAGGTGAACAAGAACATGAGAGGCAATGTGGTGCATAGTGAGCTCTGTGTTAACCTGTTTGTTACTGATGCTGTGTAACCCCCACCCCCACACACACACACACAGGAGGAGCTGTAAGGGGTCATTGAGCCGGGGTTGGGGTTGGTCCAGGTGAGCTACATTTGACTGGCAACTGGACGAATTTTAAATCTGGAGGGCCTAAAGACTACTGCATGTTTCTCATGACTGCTGCAGTCTCACAATTAACTGATTGCACCAAACACATGTGCACAGGTCCTGCATGTGCCTCCTGTACTCTTGCAACTAACAATTACTTCATTATCAATCTTCCTTCAATGTTTTGTTCCCAAAATCTATCTTGAAAATAGTAAAAAGTACAGTTTCTCTTAGCCCACAATGGTGTCTTCAAATTGCTTGTTTTGTCCAACCAAATATACTGAATTTTAAATGATATAACTTAATTACTTGGAACCAGCAAGCAAAATGGCAATTTTGCTTTAGAAATTATTTAAAAGATTAAGTTCTAAAAATTGTTGGTGATAATATTTCTGCGTTTCAGCACTACCTTACATGTCAGTGTTTGTTTCAGACACATGAAAACACTCGTCATAAAATAAAAAGAATAAGAGTAAAGCTGCCATGCCTGCAGAGGACACATCCACATCCACAGAGCAGATGATCCACACGGATGTTCCAGCCTTAAGATAGCAAAGGTTAGCTGGAAACTGGGTGGAGGGGCTTGTGAAGGCTCAGAGTTGCAGGTAGGGGATGTCTTGAGTGGGAGTGGGGGTAGGAGAGCCAGGCTTGGCTAATGACTGGATGGGTTGGCTAGCTGATGAGCAGAGAGGCTGGCTGTCAGTGCGAGCCTGTAATTGAGTGTGGGTGTGAACTTACCCCATTGGTTCCCTACATTCTCTGACAGCTGCAGCACAGTACGGGCTGTTCACACAGAGCCGTAGTAATCATCATCTGCTACTGCAGACTGGACTACTGTACATCTCTCTATTAGCTGGTTTACACGAATAAAATGTGGTGCATGCAAAAGTAAGACTATTGGAGTAAGAGAAATAAATATGTAATTCAGAACTAAGAGACTCATATATATTCTGTTCAAAGCTATAATGTAAAATCAGGATTTAATGCACAGGCGTTTGATGTAAGGTAAATTTGCCAGCAAGAGTAACATGGGCTACTTTCTCTGAAGTAGCTGACCTATACGACTCACAAGAAAGACACACAGAGACATTTATTTCAAAAAGCCGTTTTGTTACAGGATGAAAAAAATCCTTCATTTTCTATTTCGATCCATAGCTGAGTGGTGTGTTTGGTAAAGTGTAGCTCCCCAGGGAGTCTGGGCCTGTGATCCGACAGTGTTGCAGGTTGAAAGGGAACTCACATCCGCCAGTGCCTCAAATCCACCGCATCAATAAACCAGACTTAAATGTATTTCAGTTTACCATTTGCTCACTTCGTGCTGGCATTTCAGAACTCTTTACAGTCTTCTCTTTCTCGCTGTCCCCGTTTCTCTCCCTCCCTCTGCCATGTTTTCTTTACTGACAAGGATGTAGCATTTTATAAACCTGCCACTCTCTCGCTTTTATTCTCTCCCACTCTCTGCCCTCTCTAAAAGCGAGGGGATTTGTGTCTAACCCCTGCTATATTAGTTTCTGTTGACTTTGGGTGATCAGCACACTTTGTCTGGCCGATGGAAAAGCTGTGTTGTGTCCTGGCTATCCCCTAACCTACACGCGCGCGCACACAAACACACACACACACACACACACACACACACACACACACACACACACACACACACACACACACACACACACACACACACACAGCCAAACCATAAAATTAAAGCAAAGCTCGCA
>JAVQJD010077134.1:0-26042 GCA_036023655.1 Nannoperca australis
GGAGAGACAGGAGAGACAGGAGAGACAGTAGAGACAGGAGAGACAGGAGAGACAGGAGAGACAGTAGAGACAGGAGAGACAGGAGAGACAGTAGAGACAGGAGAGACAGGAGAGACAGGAAAGACAGGAGACACAGGAGAGACGGGAGAGACAGGCCGCTCGCAGGAGAGACAGGAGAGACAGGAGAGACAGGAGACACAGGAGAGACGGGAGAGACAGGAGAGACAAGAGAGACAAGAGAGACAGTAGAGACAGGCCGATCGCAGGAGAGACAGGAGAGACAAGAATTGAGAATTGAAGGGAGAATTGTGCATGAGATGAGGCAGGTCTTGACGCGTTTCTGAATTGATAGAAATATGACCTCCAACATGATGTAACAAAAACATAAATGCAGTTATGTCTGTGTCTGTGGCTCGGCAGGTAGAGCGGGTCGTCCTGTCGAAGCGTCATGGGGAAAGTCCCTGAACCTTTAGCTGCTACTGATGGAGGCGCCATCAGTGGGTGAATGAGACAAATCTGAAGAGTGCCATCGATCTAATGAACCTTTATAACTAAGTTCTGGGACAAACATGAGCATTTAAGCACACCTTAAACGTGGGGTTGAAGTCAGGGCTCTGTACAGGCCAGTAAGTTGTTTCTGGGAAAAGCATTTCTTTATGGAGCTGGCTTCGTACCAGCTCCATAAAGACACAATCCCAACACATCATCACAGTCATATTGAAACAGAAAAAGGGTCAGTTACAGTAAAATCCTTACCCAACCAACCAGAGACCAACCATTTCTATCAGGCTTTAAATGAGAAAATGTTATTGCAGTTGAAATGATGATGCAACAGCGGGCAAACGTACCCGACAGCAGCCAAATTATCAACACTTAGACTTTAATTACCCATCTTTGCTTTCACAAAATCCTTTTGTCAACTGACAGGTGACACCTCAGACTTTACCTCTTGACCCCTGATTTCCAGTATCTTTAAAGATTTCTTTGCACTCTATAGAATAACATATTCCTGCTGATTGAGGCAAAATACGACGCTCACATTCAGTGAAATATTCAAGTCTAAGATGCCTACATGCGCTAGTGGCTGCACCACAACACCAATCACACACTGTGCACCATTTATATGAATTTATTCAAAAATCAGCTGGACTGCTTTGTATCTTTGGGACGTTTGAAATCATTATTAGAGCTAAAATACTGTTCTGTGGGTTTAAACAATGTTTTAGACACACAGTGCATTTGAAATAATAAAATAATAAACCTAATGGTGCGTCTGGTGGTGCTAAAGACGTCAAGAACTATTATAAGTGAAGATATGGTTTATGTATCAAGTGTATTGTTACCACAGGAGTAAAAGGCCACACGGACACCACGTCTTCAAGACCCAAATGTTTAGGTGATAAATGTCGTGTTGGTTTTGTTACCAAAAGCCATAACATCAAGTCTAATGTTAATATAGAGGAGAAGGAAAATGTTGTACAAGAGCCTCAATATTGCAATGCAGTTAGCTCACAGCTGATGCATCTTATCTTTAAATCATCAGCACCATCTGGTGGCTGGAGGGCATTCTTCTCAGCAGTGGACATGCTGCAGGTAAACATCACTACATCCATACGTGACAGTACATCGTGGTTTCATTCACCTGCAGGAACAGTTCAGAGACTCTGGTCGGTGAAAACTCTCCTGGATTTGATAAGAAAACGAGCTCTCAGGGACGTTAGTGAGCAACTTTCTGCACACCGAGAATTATATAATAGTAGTATTTAGTCATACTCCACCCAAACCTTAATCTTTGAGGGTCAGACACTCAAGTCCCTGGAAAAGCCACTGTAAAACCTTTATAAATCTGATCTAAGAACTGCTGCCTTCAGGCAGGCGTTTCAGGTCATTAAAAGCACGGACTCACAGGGTGAAGAACAGTTTTTAAGCCAGAGCAATAACTGCATCAAACAAAATCTGAACATTTTCTATCAAGGGATTGTGCAATATCTGCAGAATGTTAATGTTTGTGTGTGTGATGTTTTTATTTTTTATCTATGGCTCATTTTAGTATTGTTTTATTTATTTATTATTGTTCTAGCATCTTAAAGATTGGCATTTTCTAATTTTGTTGTACCTGTACAGTGATCTTTCACCCATTCACACACACATACCAGCACCATGATGCTATTCATGGTGCTGGTACGTGTGTTACCCAAAGAGCAAATAAAGGATCGTATTTAGACATATTTTATCTACAAACCTTCTACGTCAGCTTTCAGTCTCACAAGAAGGTGTTGGGTGGAGAACCGTGTGAACAACAAAAGACACAGGAGCCATTTGAAGTTTTGTGATCACATGAGCACTTTGTTATTTAACATCCATAGTAGTTTGATAATGTCATACGTATACGTCATATAGCCTGGACACAGAGAGAAGAGCAGTGTCACTGATGCTGAAGGTATTTACAGGCAGGAGGAAGCAGATCTCTTTTACATCACTCCTACAAGTGTAGCATTTTAAAGCGCGACATATCAGCTAATCGAATGCCAAGTCTGCCTTAGCCTCTTACCCCTGAGCCCCCCCCGCTCTCTGGTTTTCATCACTACTACGTGTTTCCCTCCGTCCGTCCCGTGTGAAGTCTGAACAGGATGTCAATGAACAGCAAACTGCCAGGAGGACCGAACACATCTGTCGTCACGGCTGTCGGCTCTGAGACTAAAGCTCACACCTGCTTCCTGAATAAAACATCCATACAGCTCTGTGGCAGAAATGAATCACTGGAGGATTTAAATATATTTACAGCTCAATGAAAATTAAGTATTAAATAGTTTTTTGCTGAAATTAAACGACGAAAAAAAGAGGTCAAATGATATCCTATGTAAGTTTTTCAAAAACTACACGAGCATTCATTTATTTAATAAATGTACATTGATTTGACCAACTTATAATGTGTAATATTGATTTGGGCGTCCGTATACACTCAACATCTGTCCATGTGTTCTGTATATAGCTGTCATTGTTCTTCTTCAACTCATTTTGAACCTAAGGCCACATTTTACACCTGGGCATGACCGGCAGCACAGGGATGCCCACGAAGCCACCATCGCAATATGTGTTCCCTTTAAACATCCAAAAATATCACCTCTATGTTCTCTGAAGTCAAGAAGAACCTCTGTGGACAAAAATCAGGGGGAAAATGTCAAGCATTTTAGAAAATATAATGTCAGGACAAATATTAGGTCGCTAACCTTTAAGTGTCCAACAGAGCAACCCTCCCTTTATTTCCTCATGAGCTTTAAGGCATAGATCAGATCATTTACCCCCCCCCCCATATCTAACAAGCAATAATTTAATGTCAGCTAAGGGTTTCCGTCTCATCTCAAACACATTCATTCAGAAAAGCCTCTGCACGTCTCCACAGCTGTGCTTTGCTTTCATTGGACATCCTTCCCGTTTCTCTGCAACCATTAAGGTGCTTCCTGCAGATGACTGAACCGCCCAGTAGATAAACAGAGCTCACCACCACGTGTGTAAGTCTTATATGCATTTACAGTATGTAGCAACAGACCCAGACGCACAGCTCCGACCGTAGCCACTCGCTTCAGTGCGTCCTCTTCAAAAGCAGTGAAGTGTTAAGGACAGGTTAAAGGTGTTTTTAAACCCGGGCCCTATTTTTGGAGTCTTAATGGCTGATGGTTAACAAAATGTTTGGAATTGATCCAGTAGATCACCTCCGCCGGCAGCTGTGAACTGGCTGCAACATAATCCTTTGGGGCAACTGTGTCCGTCCACTGAGAGTGCTGGTTTCTGCCGCTGACAGACTCAGACTGCTCTTCTGTCTCTGACAACATTATGGAAAGGATCCCCACAGAGACAGATCCTTTATGTTTAACCAGAAACAGAAAGTCTCGCTCTGTAATCTTGTGAGAGGTGGAGTTGTTGCAGGAAGACGACGGTGGAGACGTGAGACAGAGCTGGAGAGAAGAGTTTGTGTCTCTGCAGGGATCATTTCCACAATGTTCAGACACAAAAACAGTCTGAGCCTGGCAGTGCAAAAAAACGGCACTTTTAGTGGACGGACTGTGATCTGCAGGACCCCACTCCGAATCTTTTGGTAACTATTAGACATTTGGCCTCCAAAAACAGGGCAGAGATTGAAAAACATCAGATTTCCCCTTTAAGGGGGAGCGAGCACACGGCAGGGACATGTGAAACAGGACTGTAGAGAAAAAGACAACATTTTTGCAGGGTCACATGCACTTAAACAATGTCAACCTCTGATTCATCTGAGCTGCGGTGAGTCTTGAGGGGGGAGTCCATCCATCCGGCCCGTTGTCTCCACACAAACAGGCTTTGATCAATTAAGACAGATGGGGAACTGAAATATACCTTTTGCATTCTGGGTTAAACAGCCATCTAAACAACCCCGTGTGGTTTTCTACTCTTCTAATAATAATTGTTATATTACCAATCGTGGATCAGAAAGTTGACGATTTTTGCTTTTACATCAACCACCTTAAATTGTATGCAAACAAAGCAAGGATTCACTGTTTCTATGAATAATTAAAACCATCAATCGACACCAAGTAAGCAACAGGACATCAACCCGACCCCGGTGTTCGACTGAGGGCAAGCACTGTGTTCAAAGAGTGGCACAGAACTGGCAGTACAGCGACGTGCAGCGAGGCGTGGTGTATGTGATGGAGTTGTGAGGTCACATAACGAAGCGAGTAGCGGCTGCACGCAGGGACAGAAGCGTGTGTCGGGGTGTCTTTGGGTTTGTTTCTTGTCTGGTCTTTTGGTTTTTGGACGTATGCATGCACACTTGTCTGGATGTACCCTTGAAGTGGATGTGAGTTTGTGTTGGAGCCTGCATGCTTCCCTCGCACATGTCTGTAAATCCTCTTGGTACTTTCTACAATGTCTTTTTTTCCAGGAATCATCCCCAATGTACAATCTTCTTAAACAGAAGCCATAAAGGTCTTTGTGTCCAGTAGGTATGTGGCAGGGACACCCTCTGTCTCTTGCATTAAGTCCTCTCAGGGCAGCTTCGGCTCAGCACCGCCCGGGTCCAGTGGCGTCCTGGCTGTCCTCCATGCCTTTGAGCGTAACATAGATGATGGGGACCAGGCCTTGCGTGGAGCCCAGGGAGCACAGCAGCCAGTCGGGGTCGGCCTTGCTCAGGACGCGCAGGATATCGCCCTTGTTGAAGCTGAGCTGGCCGGGCTCGGTGGCAATGTGGTGGCACAATGCTCGTACTTCACTGAGGAATGACAAGAGGACGTGGAGAAAGATGAATGATGAAATACAAAACACTGCCTGGTTGCAGCTTCTCAGCTCTAAGAATCTGCTGCTTCTCTTTGTCTTTGTGGTACTTTGTGGATAAATTTGACTGTTTTCTGACCAAATTATTCTTCCATTAATCAAAATATAATGAAAAGTAATAGACACATGTGACACTATCCCTTTCATGTTAAAGCCACCACTTTTTTAATCGTCCAATCGATCACAAAGAGTGCGACACTTTTTCAGTTCCTCACTACAGCTGTTCCATAAATTCACTCTGTTGATGGAAATGCAATCATTTAAAAAAACTATTGGATATTTTTGGGTAGTAATTTGATTTGAAACACGATTTGTGATGTTTTACAATCTTCTAAGTGTCCTTTATTCAATAAACGTGAGGGGGGGGGCACTCTTGTGAAGTAGAAGTATAAACATCGGATGGATTGGTGTAGAGTAGAATCCGACTGTAGTAGTGTTTAGTGTTTGCTCACCACGGTGAATGTGTTTTGGCGTGAGTGGGCTGGGTGGACCTCGGCGGAGGTGTGGATTCGGTGTGAGTGGGTGTCGCTGGAGCCTCCGCCTTCTTCCCACCTCCTGCTCCAATAGTCTGAACTACAAGGTCAAGAACAGACCGGTCCAGGGAAAGCCAACCTGATGGTGGCCTTAGAAAGAAAAACACAGTGTGGAAGAATCGTGCAATGTTTTGTTCTGATAGCTAAAGCAAACTTTGGTAAAACAACAAGAAAGACATAAATCTTCTCACACATATATAGTTTTTTAACTATTTTAATTATTTTAAATAATACCAAACAGGAGGAAAATGTGCATTTGTTTGGGACTATTTTCAGCTGCGGATTAATTCAAGCTAGTAATTATTTGCAGCAACATGACAGCACACTTGTTGGTAGATCGAGGGGCTGGTTTCAGTCTTCTGATGAGAGTTGATGACAAAACTATTACCTGCTTGTCTGTTTTGCCCTCTGGTCAGCTCCCTCCACCCTCGAAGGAGAACCAACACTGGATCCAAAGAGCCTGCCCCAGCGCAGACTCTGTCCCTGAGAGGGGCTTTCCTCCTGGGCTGCAGCGAGGGCTCCGGTCCCTGTGACCTTCAGAGGTTTGTTCTCTTTCTCCTGGTTGACAACTGACTCTGGCGGGCTGCCCATCCACGAAGGCCTTCCCCTGGATCCAGCGGACGTACCGCTGGAGCTGCTGCTGCTTTTCCTGCTTCTATGCCCCTCCCCTTCTTGGCTCGACTCCGCCCCCTCCACCACTCCCTCCCTGGTGGGCGGGAGCTGGTCCTGCCGTCTCTCTGATGACTTCTTCCTCTTCTCAGTCTTTACAAACTTGGACCCCTCTGTGGATTGGTCGATGTACACCTGAGAGGACTGCATGAGCTGGTACCACCAGCCCGCCTGTCTCTCCTGCCGCTGACGCCCCTCGTCCGCCATACCCTTCTCCTTCCCCCTGTCCTTCTCCTGTCCATCCTCTCCTTCTCCTTGACTCTCCTGTCCCACGCCTTTCACTCTCTGCAGACTCATGCCCCTCTCCTTCCAGAGATTGACAAACCCTACTTCCATCATCGTCGGCCTGCTAACAGGCCCGGCTGTCGCGCTCTCAGTCGTCTCTTTCCTCAACCTTGAATTTGCTCCCGCTGCTTCTCTTCTCGACCCGACGCCTTCCATCCTGGGCCACGTTCCCTCTCGTCTCAGCCCCGCCCTCTCTCTCCTCACCTCTGCACTCGAGTCTCTGACCATGTCGCTCATGGTGGTGCTCCATCCTCTCATGAGCTGGAAGGTGGAGCGAGTGGACTGGTCGACACTCTGGCCTGCGGAGCACAGCTGCTCCTTGCAACGGAGATGCTCCTGGCCCTTCTGGAGGAGATGTGGTTCAAACAGTAGGTCCAGGTCAAAGGGGAGGAGCGACAGCGGCTGCAGCAGGAGGAGGAGCTCCTCAAAGAGAGGCTGACATGCCCCCTGCGACAGGGGAAGGAAACCCCACGAGTTGTAGTGTGCTGCTATAATATCTGAACAAAGTAAAACAAAACAGGAAGAATATCAGAACATTCAGATGAAGCAGGACCACACACACACACACACACACACACACACACACACACGGACGGACGGACATGCGCACGCACGCACGCACGCACGCACGCACGCACAATAAGCAGCTGTACTTTTGAAGATGGAGTCTTACCTTCGTGTGTGTAAAGGTGATTGAACCAGAACTCCAAAGATTTTAGGCTGAAATATGAGGAGAATCAACACTTTAAATGAATTTAGGCATTATTACACCCAACATTCAGCAATGACATGGTTAAAAATCATATTCGATCTCTTGAATCGTCAACCTCAGCAGCGAGTGTGAACCAGAACAGTCAAGTTGCAGCCGGAGAGCGACTTACTTGAGCAGGCCGAAGATGAAGGCGTTGAGTCTCATGCTGTGGCTTGTGAGCTCAGAGTACTGGCTCACCTTTGAGAACAGGCTGTGGAGAACACGTGTGGAGGGGCCTGATGGAGGCAAACATACAAACATGTTACCAGAAGCACCAGAAAGCTTTGATTTAAACAATATGATACATTTTCTTTGTCACCTTTCCTGACAGGACTGCTGTGCAGGAAACTCTTGAAAAAATGATTCGTAAAACCTAATAATATGTTGTGGCTTATTTTTAAAGACGGTGTTATTGGAAATAACAGTGTGATAATATTGAATATGTAACTTTACTAAGTCATGGTCGGAATCAGGTTTGTAGACTGGAGATGGTCTTTGGATAAAAAGTATGTTAAGTGTTCTCACCCAGCTGTGTGGAGGCCTCCACCAGGCTCCAGGGCTGACAACGCCGCTGCCCGATGATCAGGTCCAGGACGTAGGCCTTCAGACCGTCCTGCAGCACCTCGTGCAGAGCCGGGCACAGGTACTTCAGGATGAGGTGACCCACGTTGGGACTCACCCAGCTGTTCCCCAGCTTCGCCTGGCAGGGTTGCACGGAAACATCAGGAAATGAAAGTGAAACTAATCAGGGTATGAAAGGCAAGACGCAAAGATAAAGAATGATGCAACACTTTTATCTGCCTAGATTAGTACGCTACCTGTAGATCGTAAATTTACAGAAAATACATTATCTGCCGGCTCAAGCTTCTAATCAATGAATGACTGAAGGCTCGTTTTGTTCCCTGGATGAGACGGATCTGCAGCCTGGTTTGTGATTCACAGCATATCTCGCCAGGTCTGTTTAAATACACACACTATGTGCCAGAAATTAACTTTCCTAAATGAAGTTACTAAAGAAAACAAAAGTGAAAGGGAAAAACCGACACACTACACATCCGGGCCTAAATACCTTTAAGAATGAAGATGTTTCACACTAACTTATTCACTAAGATGTGAGAAAACAGATGAGTGTGAAACTAAAGTCACTTGGCAGCTGAAAGGTTTCGTGTTCTCTTGTACTTTCCTTCACTGCAGTGGGATTAAGTTTAGTGTGTGAGCTTCGATCAGCCGGTTTCTCCTCCTACCTTCACATCTGGGTCTCGACTGGTGCCAAAGTGCGCCACGATCAGATCCACCGCTGTGTTCACGGCTTTCACCAAACCTGACGGAGGACAGAACACAGGAAGAGTTCATCAGCGACCCTTTTCATGTCTTTACTACCAATGTGTTGTTTTTAATCCCATCACTTGGTTTCCTGTTTGACCGTCGTCTTCTGGGAGGCACTGAGATCCACACTTAGCATCACATTCATTTTGCTGTGTCCTTCACTGCCTTTGTGAATGTGTTGTTTGATTTACTGACGGCAGCAGTTGTGCAATGAACAGCTGGGGACCATCAGCCCAGAAAAACAAGACCAAATGAACTGACAAAGACCTCAATCCAACTCCTATTGAGCAACACAGTATTTCAGCTTTACTTTAAATTATAATTGTATACATGACACGTCTCTGGGTCACAATGCATCTGAAACAAAGGTGAAAATGGCTTTGTAAACCTGGACCACCCAGTTGCTCATTATTCAGCACCCTGCTGCCTCAAGAGGCCTCGAATGACTCTCCTGACGGTCAAGCAGCATGTCTGCACCGAGAGGCACTTGATTTAAGCACCTTTCAACAACATCATTCCCTCCCTGTTCTCCTCGACGACAGCGCTGCACCCTCGGGCCGTCAGGTTCGAGTCTGTGGGTGTTTGTGCACAGCAGTTGTATTACGAGTCCCAAAGAGATGCAGAGAGACGGAGACAGGAACAGAGGCAGAAGTCTGGAACTAAATCATGACCACAACTCCCTTTAATGGATTTGTTTGATTGAGATGCAACTTTTGCAGAACAGCACAACTACACATGCTTTATATCTTCTAACTACAACAGAAGGAATCTGTCTTTCTGTGTCTCTGTCCTTCGATTCGCTCGACATCCGATCAACTCTGCACATGGCAGGTGTGTTGCTGTGGACCGATGGCAGTGCAGCGCCGAGTGCTGTAAGCAGCTATACCGCGGTTCTCAACAAGCAGCACTTTTATAATTGAACTCGTTTATAATTTACTGTTGCAGGACTGTGTGGTGCCGGAATGATGTGTCTCAGAAACACCAAGCAAGGTGATGTTTCTGACTACGTCCCTGATATTGATAACATCTACAGCCAGCTGTGGCTTACAGTCTGAATGAATGTATTTGACCAGTCAGCAGAGTTCAGTACAGTAAAACTCACCTCAGACACGAGAAAGAAGTTTTAGAGCTAGTTTGTTGCACTTTAATGCACATATTGTTCCTTAATGCTAAATATGCTATTAAGTTCCTAAAAAGGTTCCTGGTAAAGGGAACGTGGCCCAAACGAGACCAGAAGACAAATACTGACTCAGCACTCACAGACAGAGTTGAGTGAACGCAGTGAGCAGCTCACAGTTAGTCATTTAGTCATTTAGCAATTAAATATTTAGAGACTTCCCACTGACACTGTTTATAAAGCTCCCCCACACACACCCCCTCACCTCTCTTCTGCGTCAGGTCCACAGAGATGTGGGACTGTGAGGAAGAGCAGGAGGAGGAGGAAGTCGAAGCGTCGGGGGAGAGGCAGAACTCCTCCGGGGGCTTCTCGGTCAGGGAGAAGTAGTCCGGCAGGAAGTCGCTGTAGCTGTGCTGCAGCTTAGCTGATTGGCCCGCTGCTGAGACACACACACACACACACACACACACACACACACACACACACACAAATTAATACTCGATATAAACACTATTTTTAAAAGCATGAGAAGCCTTTAGGGATTCCTTAAGAATGCTACTGTAGGTGAGTAACACCTTTATGAACCTCCAACATATTTGTTCTCAGAGGAACCCTGCAGCAATGTTTTGATTTTTATACTTTAATCCCTCAGATGAAGGTCCCTCTGGACCTTCAACTAAAGTTCTAGTACTTTAAGAATCCAGGTCTCCTTTTCAAATATCCACATAATGCTGCGTCAGTAAAAGGATGAGCACCATGTAGCCGTCCCAGCGTGTGGCCTGAGAGGGCTGAAGGGAAATCGAACACGTTCCGTCGGGCAGGTCGGGGCCCCCCACCCCTTCGGGGTTCCAGGCTACCAGAGTGGGGGCCTGATCCCGAGACCGAGACCCTCTCCACTCCCAGAGGGTTTCGAAGTCGGTACTCCCTCCATTTGAGGGCCTGGGGGGAGAGGTGGTGTGCTGTTGGGGAGGGGGGGTGTTTGGGTTGTGATGGAGGGGTTTTGCGGTTGGTTTCGGGTTAAATGATGGATTTTTGAGTAGATGAATAAAAGAAAAACATGGGAGAGAAGCAGGTGGAAAAGGTGAAGGGAGGACAGGAGAGGATTTAAGTTCATGCATGAAGGGAGAGAAGAGAAAGAGAAAAAGACAACAGTAAGAACGTAGAACGAAGAACCACACAGAACTTACTAACGTTCACATCTGTTGTCAGACTAACACTGACGTTTCAGTGTTACGGATGGGAAATCAATTCAGAATCCAAAGAGGGAAGAAATTGACTAAACAAATGACTGAATAACATTTTAGTTCCTTTTAATGTAAACCTGTTGACTGGTTCTATCAAAGAGACTGAAAGCTGCAAGACAAAGTAACAGAACAGGAGAAATGACCAGAGTTATAAAAGACGAGTGTTAAAGATCTGATGTACAAGTAGATTTGACTTGTGAAGACATATTTTCAATACGCAAATGTTATTACTTACACCGGTGCTTTTCCTGCTTTGACAAGTCAAAATGTCCGCCGTGAAAAGGGTGTGATGATGTTCACTGTGGTAGTGAGACTTCACTTCATGACTTCCACTCAGTAGGGTCTCTATATGAGACACACAGGTAGGTGTGTGTGTGTGTGTGTGTGTGTGTGTGTGTGTGTGTGTTGTTGCCTCTCATTATGTGTACTCAAAGCAGACTGTAACTAATACAGGTTTATCTCAACTATATTGTTGCTGCTCATCTATTCTTCAGGAGCACAAGCATCCAACCTCTGAATAGTTCACCTCAATGTTTTTGGAACGTACCATTATGTGTCCTGGCTCCGGGTCCTTTGCTTCCCTCCACATGGTTTCCAGAGTCCAGACATCCCAGCGGGCTCAGCGTGTCACTGTGGACTGCTGGTAAACTGGCCAGAGCTCCACGATGGAAGCAGAGTCCCTGCACCGGCGACAGCGTCGGCGGCACCGTCCCTCTCTTCACCCCCAGGGACGGAGGAGGAGGGGTCGACGGCAACGGCACTGAACCCCCTCCTTGCTTTCCGGTCGGCGGGGTGTGCAGGGGGCCGAGGCCTGCTGAGAGCGGGCAGGAGAGGCTGTGTGGCGGCTGAGGGCTTGGGCTGCAGGTGGAGCAGGTCCCGGAGCTGGGCGCCCCCTGGAGCCGGACCGGGGAGTAGCTCCCAAGAGGCGAAGGACGAACTGATCCTGGAGGAGGGGCCGCTGCAGCCAGGCTCCCTTGGTACCTGTGCACATTGTCAGCTGCGTCTTCACTGTCCTCCCCAACCGGACCTCCAGAGTCAGAACCAGAACCAGAGCCGGAGCTGGAGCGGGCCTGCATCCCAGAGACGTAGCCTGTGAGCAGGGGCAGCAGAGGCTTGGGCTGCGGGGGTTTGGAGGTGAACTGGTGGTGGAAGGTGAAGGGCTGGATGGGGAGGGTGGTGGGCCGCTGGTCCTTGGTGTAACGGACCACCGGCGGGCGGCTGTCTGAGGAACTCGAGAGACCACCTGGATGAGCACAAGGAGGACGACAGCAGGGATGAAGACAAGATGGAGGACATATAACCGTTGCTCTGACAGCAACAGAAGAAATATGTACAGAGGCAACTACTGCTTTTCATCATCAGTATAACACAATAAAACACCACACAGTCCAGCCTCGGAAGTTAAAGTGTACCTAAATAAACTGGCAATGGAGTGAAGTTGTTACATTTAATGGATTGTAAATAACCTTTTATTTCAGTTCAGGCTTTAAGTCTACAACCTCGGAACAAATCAGCTTTCGTCTGATGAATATTTTGCCTCCGGGGGCAACGGACGATGTTTCGGGGCTTCCGGGAGTCGCCAGCAGATATCCAGATAATGGATATCTTCCTCTTCCATGCGCTGGTCATGGCTAACAGTCCCGATTAGCAATCTCAGAACCCATTGGCTAGCTACACACGACAATTTGAATGCAGATCATTTTTTAAAAAGCTAATAAAAAGCTCATCTCTAAGGTTCAGAGATTGATAAAAGCTAAATCGTCATCAGATTATAGCAGATGGGTTCTGAGACTGCTTGTCAGCCTCTTTCTGCTCTGACTGGTTGCATGCAGGTAAACAAAGACTGCTCAACCTCGATTGGTCAATAAACGGACTTCCAACAGTTCAAAACCAAAAGATTATGATATACTAAAATGATATAAAACATTTCAGAAGCTGGAACCAGTGAATAAACAGTTAAGATGAATAATTTGGATTAGTTCTGGTTCTGTAGATCAACTAATCGATTAATTCTGTCGGGGCTAAACTGTATAAACATGAAGGTTTGAACTGAAACCAGAAATACAGACTAACAGAAAACTGCCCAGTCATTAGTCACAAAGTTCAACAGCCCTTCTCACAGAAAACCATGCCACTGTTACACACACACACACACACACACACACAAAACCTTAAGGCACTGCGTCAGGAGAGACACCAACGAGGAGAAGTCTTTTTCTGCACTTCTTCTCTGCTACTGAGATTTGTGTTTTTCTCTGTATGTGTGCGTGTGTTTTTCTCTGTATGTGTGTGTATGTGTGTCTGTGTGTGTGTGTGTTTCTAGATCCAGTGCAGTGTATGACAGACAGAAACGTGTGTGACGTGGACGGTGTTGCGCAAGCTGTTTGTCTCCCTAAGGCCGGCCCACCGATGCCACCTGAGCTGGGTGCAGTGACGTGTCTCAGCCACAGAGGGCGACATCGAGCTGCTGTAGAAACATGATGAAGAGGAGGGCGGAGGGAGGGATGCTACACACCCAGCAGGCCTGAGCTCCCACTGGAGATGGAGGACAGAAACACTCCACCCTCTGTCCCATGTATCTGCTCCGTCATCTCTATAATTGACATTTTTCTCGCCTCACCCACCTCTCCTCTTTCCCTTTTCCATCTGCTTCTTCCCTGCCTCCACCCTTCCTCTTCAGCTCCTTTTCTACAGATGAATCCATTAGACGGCCGAGGCTTTCCCTTTGCAGCTCTGCACTTCATGTTAGCATCATTAGCGAGCGAGCTGCTTCCCGCAGGAGGCCTGCACGCTGCGGTGAAACAACGCAGCTGACTAAAGTGAAGTGTGATGAATAATAAATGCAGTGAGATGCTGCACAGACTCTCATTAAAATCTTAAATCAGCACATTCTATATGGATACAGTGTTAGAGACAAAACAGGCTGTTTTGTTCCTAAATCTTCCCCTGCCTTCCATTATATCATCATTTCATTGGTCTCACTGCCCGACTCAACTAACAATCAAACACCTCGAAGCAGCTGATGGACTGCAGAAAAAGCAACAGCAGGAAACGTAGATATCTATACTTCTTACTATATTATAATGTGTTTTTCCTTCTGTGTCTAAAAAGCTACAGAGGGAAAATGAAAATTAGGACCTCAACTAACAAGTGTTTTCAGATTCAAATAATCTGCAGATTATTTAATTGATGGATTAATCATTTGGTCTTAAAAATGTCTTGTTTCCTCCAAAGCACAAAGATATTCACAGAACACTCAGAAAACCAGCATCTTCACCTTGGAGAAGCTGGAACAAGTGATTTTAGGGCATTATTGGCTTTGACAATGACAAAAATTGCTGCAGATGAATGTTTGGTGAATAAACTGATTGATTACTCCGCTATCATTTCAGATCTAATGATTCTAGTTTGATAAAAGTGTGATTGTTTGCTTCTTTCTTTTAATGCAGTCATGTGGTTGTAGGTATACAGTACAGTATGGAGTAGGCGGAGGTGGACATCGGGTCAGTATTAATCTTATATTATATTCCCTATTGTAACGAAATTTGAACAAATGTTTTCCATTTTTTTTATTAAAACCCATGTAGGTATTAGATTACTGAGTTTGCGTTCCACCATTAATTTAACGTCTTTGTGTTTGATGGGAAAATATTAATTACAAAAGACGTGTGTGAAGCCAAAATGTCGTGCAGTCTAATATATGACTCACTTTCCCTCATATTACAACATCACACCTGATTTAATGTTAAAAACATGCCTGTTAGGAGGTAAATGCTCTCTCCTACACTAAATATTAACTCGTGGACTTCTTTTTGAAATAGACAGTAAAGAAGTGAATCATTCTGCAGGAGTGACGTCAGCAGAGTCTGAGCTCTGTCTAAAGATTTTGATTGGAGGCAACCCAAGAATGCATACCTACATTCCTGCACACTGACCCACATACAGTCCATGCCGTATGTACCAGGCTCATAAATGCATCATATTTTTGGAAATCTATTTAGTTTTTTGTTTGTCTCCCTCTGCAGGGAGTTCAGCTGTGCTCGGCTACATATATAGTCCTGTATTATATATATATTATATATATTATATCAGGAATATAATCCCGTACCAGACCAAATCCGTTGTTTTGGCATATCCAAAGTGTGTTTTATGCCTGAATGGCTGTGATTCCCATCAGATTTCTACAGATTCGTCTCAGTCTTGACTCAGAAATCAGATTTCAAAAGTGTGTTTTTGCGTCACTCGCAGCACAACATGTGACGCCGCAGCGGCTGTGCACCCGCCTCCTCTGTTGCAGAGTATGTCTGGTGTGTTGGAGGAGTTCTGCGCAGCTACTTAACGGTGCGATGGTTTATAAAGTGCGATGATGGAGCTTCATTTCTCATGTTTCGACGGTGGAAAGCGGCGTCACTAGTGTACCTATTTACCTTCGTTGTTACCATAGCAACCCATGCAGATTTGGATTAATAAAAGTACTAAAAACAAACAATCTCTGACAGCTGCTCCTGGTCCCAGTGCTGCATCTGACACTGTGTGCTGCCGAGTCCACAGATTTGATTTATTTGGGGAAACAATAAAATGCTACAAATGGATGCTTGTCATGCAACATGTCCATCACTTCCTGTCACCATTTCAATAAGCCAGAACATGATGAAAGTCAAGGCACCCTTCAACGATCTGACGGAGAAAGAGAGGACAATGAAGCTTCTCTAACTTTCTCTGACCTTGTCTTGTTTTTTGGGACGAGTCGAGCCTACGGGCTCTCTGGATCAGAATTACACACCACTTACACACACGCCAACGCAGATATGCAAACGCTAAGCCACACACACACACACACACACACACATCCGAGTGCAGTATGCTGATGTAGAGCTCAGCGGGGGGGGGGTCTCTGCACCTTCATCTCCTCTCTCACCTAATTGTTATTCAGAACACGTTTGGCCCAATTCAACCCTTCATTCCCTCTAAAGCAGAGGATACACACTCTGCTCAAAGCACATCTATACACGCTGACACACACACACACACACACACACACACAACAAACGAACAAACGATCGCAACATTGTGGAAATGTTGAGACCAAAGTGGAGCTAAAAGGAAAGGAAATATTTGACTTCCATTTATAAAAGGTGGACAGACTAAAGCTAATGTTGCTGTGAGTCTGCTGGATGTATGGTAATACCTTAGGCATATAAGTATGTGCCGTGTGTCTGTGGGGAAGAAAATGAGCTTTAACCTGTGGTTGTGTCTGCGGTGCATGATCCAACATGTACACTGGTAACATCTTGTATACAGGGTGAATCTGAAAAACAGCCTCTTGTACAATAATAATAGACCAGTAAATAAATATATTAAGAGGAGACGTACCTTCAGCCTTGGCCCTGGTCTCCCTCGCCCCCTCCAGGTGTCGCTCGATGCTGCCTTGACTGTAACATCTGGTAAACGGTACAGGTGACACGCTGTGACAGTCAACCTCCACCCGCTGCTCCGGGATCGGAGAGAAATCCACAGAGGAGTGGGAGTGGGTGGAGTAAGTGGAGGAGAAAGGGTCTGCAGCCGCCTTTAGCGATGGCGACCCCCCCGCGCCTCCGTTTCTCCGCTTGCTTCTCGCGATCTCTGCGAAGGAGGTGACTCGTGGAGGAGGAGGCGGGGTCGGGGCGGCGCCCTCGCTGAGCCGGACGGGGCAGCTCAGCATTCGCTCCAGAGATCCGAGCCGAGGAGACGGAGACGTGTCCAGGTTGCGGTCGTAGCTGCGAGATCGGGGACGGCTTCCTGAGGAGGCTCCACCTCCGATAACCCCGCGGCCAACCACAGGAGGGGAGATGTTGACGTACACCTGGCCTTTAATTACAGCTTCTGCCTCACCAGAATGCTGATTCTTCTTCTCCTCCTCCTCTCCATTATCATCATCATCATCATCATCATCATCATCATCATCATCATCTCGCTGAAGGAAGAGAAATAAGTTGGTTTAGAAGAGGTTCCTGAGAGTGATTTGTCATATTCTTTATATTATGAATAAAACTGACTTTACTTGTATCAAAGTGCTTTGATACTGTGAACCGTAACTGACGGATAGTAACTTCACATCTCCATAAAATCATCCTGAGACATTATATCAGATAACCCTCGTGAACAGGGTTGTTGTCCTTCAGTTTATTTCTTCTGTCTGGTGTAATTTGACCAAATCACTTGTATCTCTGCTTATTATTGGGATTTCTTCCAGTTTCCTTGCCTTCCCCACTCAGACTGTATTTCTTCGCATTTACTTGTTGGTGTAAATTAACCACATGTACTCCCTAACCTTGATCAATTATGCACACCACCCGCGGCAAGCTGTTGCTCAAGATACGGAAGAACCGGACTGGAAACTGAAAACAGTGATAGAAAATGTTTTCAGTTGTTTGGATTATGTAATCATCTGAACTCTTTAAATGAGCTATCTTTAGTTCTACCTTATGCTGCAATTAATGAGCAAATCAGTTTATTTGCAAGGCCACTTGCAAGGGCTCCATGTTTTTCATTTTGCACACAGAACAACTGCATCAACAGAAGCACAAGATTATTTTAAACTGTATTCTTTATCTCTACAAAATGTGTTATCAGGAAATTATTGGAAATTGATGAAGCAAGGCTGTGTGGAGCTAATAATAACATCATGATGATATGATAACAACAAGCCAATAGTAATTAAAATCGTCACATATCATTTCATGGTATATGTCATTAGAGATTTCTTTTTAATGTTAAGGCCAATATGATACCTGAGGTTTGGTACCGATACAAAAGTGGTGCTTTTATTTTAGAACCTAACAAACCCATATTTTTATTTAAGAAGAGAAGTCCTCAGATGTAATTAACTGTGGTCTAAACACAGGCAGCCAAACAAGAACGTTGCATAAAATACAACTTTTTATTCAAATGAGGAAATATCTGATCAACCTCATTACCCGCTCTAGCTTGTGTCTTTTAAATAAATAAGGACGGAAAATGTGAACCTGTGCAAACAGTATTAGTCATTTCATAAACACCACACAGTGCAACCCATGATGCATCCTGTTAGATGGAACTAGTGATTCTCCACTCACCCGAGGCGACTCTCCATCTTCTTCGTCTTCGTACACGCCCTCCTCATCAGCTCGCTGCCTGAACAGGAAGTACTCGCTGGGCTGGGTTGGGGTGGGGCTGCCCTTGCTGTGCTCATCGGAGCAGCTGTTGACCGAGGAGCCTGCAGGACTCGGGGACGACTGGGACGAAAGGTCACAGGTGACCAGCTTGTAGTAGTTCTGGGTGGCGACAACCAGGCGCGCCTCACTCTGCAGACAGGACGCAAGGTCTCCGGAGGACCCAGAATGTGGAGGGTGGAAGGAGTTGCAGTTGGTGTCGAGGTCCAGAGCCCCCTGGTGCTCCACGGCGCAGGAGCAGGTGGAGGAGGTGGACAGGTGCGGCTCGCGGATGAGAGGGAAGGTGCTGCCAAGGCAGGAGGGTTGTTGCTGTGATAGGGGAGGCTCAGTGGGGGAGGTGTGAAGGTCCAAGTAGAAAGCCCCTCTGGTTGAGTCTCGCTGGTGTCCTGGTGGATCAGAGACAGACGAGGTGCAGGAGAGGTCTGTGGAGCTGTTGAGGTTGGTGATCACAGAGACCGCCGGCTTCTCCGGGATGCCGTTGTTCATCTTGTTGTAAATAGCGCTGAAGTTTACGAGCACGCCGTCCGAGCTGTTGCAGGAGGAGTCGCTGCCGTAGCCTTGCTGGCACTCGGAGAAAGGCTCCAAGAAGGCTTCAGGGAAGTGCTGGGGGTAGTTCTGGGAGAGTGCGCAGCAGGAGCAGTGTTGCGTGGAGGAGCTGGAGGAGTACGAACCCGTCTTGCTGCTTCGCCCACACCTCATAGGATGATCTTCGTCTTCTTCATCATCACCCCAGTCCTGCTCTCCACAATCCATGGACATGTTGGAGCCGCTGCTGCCATGGCGCCGCTGGCTGTCGAGTCCTAGGATGTCCAGGTCCTCCAGGTGGTTGGAGAGATCCGAGGCGACGCCCCTCAGGGACTCCCGGCTGCTTCCACCCACTGAGCTGTGCAGAAGAAAGGGCTTCGAAGCAAAGCTAAGGTCGTGTAAGTGGAAAGAAGCCATCCCGACATCGAGGGCAGAGTTAGTGTCACTGTGGAGGTGAAAAGAGGAGTCTTCAAGGTAACCGCTGAGGTTGTCACCATCCTCCTCTTCTTCTTCTTCCTCTTCGTCCTCGTCATCTTCAGTATTCAGCAGGAAAGGATTATGACGCAGTGGGTTCCTGTTCCTCGGTTTGGCTCTGGGTAATGTGTGAGCTGTAATCAGCTGGTCCTCTGAGTTGCTGGAAGTAAACGATGAATCATCACTTGCTGTGCTGCCTCCTCTCCCGCCACCCTTCCTCTCTCTCCCTCCGTTGTGGGAGGAGCAGGAGCCACTGGAGGTCTGAATCAGGCTGCTGTAGAGCAGAGCCTCTCTCTGAAGGACGTCTCTCTCTGGGAGGGAAGTGGTGCGACTCAAGCCCAGGTTCTCCGGTGGGCTAAACGGGTTGCTCCTCTTCAATGAGCCCCCGCAGCCTCCCTTCCGCCCTCCTGACACCTGGCAGTGCACCAGGGGGATATGATGCACGATCAGGGTCTCGCCTGACAACTTAGGAGGGCTGTCCATGGTCCAGGAGGAGGGAGGGTGGGAGTGGAGCAGAGGGAGGAACTGCGTGGGTGAAGGGGGAAGTCGATGTGTTGAGGGATGTGTTCACGCTCTGTTTGTTGGGTCTAGCTCTTCAGGGTTGCCAGGGATGTGGAAGGAGAGGTCAGGGAAGTCGACACCGTGGTCAGAGTGGTACATCTGGAAAATATGAAGAGACAGAGAGAGGATAGACGTTACAGGAGCGCCGAAGCACACATTCCCTATGCAGGCTTGAGGCTGCTTGGTCTTAAAAATCAAGTCAAGAGATATAATAATATAATATTTATAATAATAATAAGATGATATTTAATTTCCTCACAAGCAAAATGTTCATGTTTAAAGAGCTCAGTTGAGACAAAAGAAACACTGCTGAGTTTAGTTGTTTAATGGTAAATGAGGTCCTCCTTGTCATCTCATTCATTTCTTGTGTTTCATTATTTTGTTTTTTGTGTTTTATGACGTGAGATTTTCAAGTTCACCCATACAATGTCTTAAAGGGGCCACTAAAACACCAGTTCCCCAAATATGAGAAGAAGTAGTGCAACAATTAGTAGTAGATCAAGCTCTGGATCCCACTGTAATGCAGCACAATAGCATCTTTCATTGGGACCAAACCTTCCTGCAAAAACCAGTAGTGTCCGAGCCAAAGCTGAGATACCCCTGATGATATCACTAGGGGTCATTTTGTCAGACTTTAGAAAGCTCCTCTGGGGCTACAAAATACATTACAATGATTTCACACAGTAGTATCCACCCCCGATGATTCAAGCTTTTAACTAAAAGAAAAGGATTTGAAAGATCTCTTGAATAAATCTGATCTGTGCCCCAAAAACACCAAACAACAGAAATACAGTCCATCCTTTAGTCTCATCCAGACACTGAGCAGGGTGAGTCAGTAGCATGTGAAGTGGAAACAGTGAGATCCACACACACACACACACACACACACACACACACACACACAGCAGCTGACTGTTAAACAGGGCTATGATCTCATCCACATTTTACTCCCTACATCTCTCACACACTCACACACACACACACTAAGCTTCACCTCCCTCTCCTTAGATTCACCTTGTTAGTAATGACACACTAAGTTGGTCATTAGTGGAGTTTAAATCGTCAACACCCTGTGATCTGATTCGTGGACACGTTGACGGTACACATGGTTGCAGATATCTATATATATCTAATGGTGCATTATAGTTTTAGATGTCAGTATACCTTATAACTCCCAAATTAGTTGTAGTACTTTGGTGGATTTGTGTTTCTTTTTTATGCGCCTAGCCGACGAAGATAAACATGTTGACAGTCATTTTTCATCATCTGCCTTTCACTCGCTCGCCTTATCTAAAATTACATGGAAGTCTTAAAGCTTTGATTTGCAGCAGACGTTGTTGGATTTTACGCAGTGTTACAATCAAGTAATAATGCATTTCAACAGCCGGCAGACGCTGACAATCTTCTTCACCGCTTGTTTCCGCTGATTTTACTGTTATCTCAAATGAATGTGGAAAGGATTCATAAACCACACGAACCACCTTAATATCCTCTGTCAGTACAACTGTTTTAGATGCATGGAAACTTCTGTAGCCATGGTTACGGAGCAGCTTTAGTGTCTATTGGCCATCCTGCCCAGCCCAGGTTTATCAACTCTGGCTTGGTTAAGTTAATTCATCCTTTGTAATGTCTTCAGTTGTCTCCAGTAAAGTTTTATAAAAAGGTACAATATGAGCCGGGTTAAGAATGAAAGTTTGCTTCAAATCATCAGCTCAGCCGATCATGACCCGGAGCAGACGAGTGCTAACTAAGACTTAGAGTAATCCCTCTATTACAGCTGCTTAGTAAAACATAATCCCAGATACAGCAGGTCGATTTAAAGCTAATTTGAAATGAAATTCTGGTTCTTAAATCTTTCTGCAAGTGTTGTTGTGACCCGAGAGAAAGAAATGTGGGAGAAGATTATTAGATTAAGATAAAGAGAGAGAAAAATCTGTTTTTGGGAGTAACAAATAAGCAGGAGATGAGAGCAAGAGCCGAGCCAAAACGTTTCATTACAGTTATTACAGATTCACACGGATAATAATACACTAATGCTGATGAGACCTTTACGAGTACAATAACAAGTGCACAGTGACAACAGCCTCGCGTCTAAACGAAGAGAAAAGGCCAGCCGAGGCTGCAGGTCTCCAGCTAAATGTTAGCATGATGAGAGCGCTTTAGTCAGGAGAGATGACAAATTACCTTTTTAAAACGTAGGACCGGGATGGTATTTGCTGTCAGGGAGACTTCAGCTTCATCTACAAAGAAGAGGAGCTTAATTTTCTTTTTATCTCCCAGCTCCGAACAAAAGGAGCGGACTGGACTGTCCACGAGCCCTCTGCTGCCGGCTCAGAGGGACAAAATGGATGAACTTTGATTTGTTTGGTATTTGGCCTTGATAAATGATTTTTGGGAAGGCGACCATTATTTGCTACACCTTATTTTCCAACACATTAAATACCTTCTTATAAATATGTACACTTGGCTTGTTCAGTGGCAGACGTGATAGCTGCTGATGGCTGGGAGAGCTTTTTAAATTCATATTCAGCATGCAGACGTTCCCCCCTCTGGTGTAAACTCTGAGACGGTATATATCCAGGCACAAGCGCACTTTTCCAGGCCTGTATCTACTGCTGCTCACATACAGAGTCACTCCCACACTAATGCATGGAAACCAAGACCAGAATGACAATGATGTGTCAAGAATACTCTGATCTGAATCACAAGTGACAGCGCTTTGACACACGGACCATCAAAGTAATTACAGCGGAAACGATTCAGTCAATTAATCGATAAGCTGACTGACAGAAAATAATTAAGACTACTTTTGATAATTGACTGATTGTGACTGAAGTCTTTTACAAGTAAAAACCCTCAACATTAGCTGGTTCTGGCTCCAGAAATGTCAGGTTTTTCTGCCCCCCTTTTGAAACGTTATAAACCAAACTAAATGATTAATTGAAAACATAAATGACAAATTATTCAATAATGAAAGCACTAAAGAAGCACTGCATCCAGTCTTTTAATGTCTTAAGAGTTTTGTTTTTACTCTTGAAGCTAGCGTGTACATTGACTGTAAATAGATAACAGATAACTTTGAATGCATCTGTAAGTCTGGTGGCTCCCGTCAGTAGAAAGTGACATTAATACGATTGGCTTAATGGTTCAGACAAAGTGTGCAGGCAACGCTAACGCCAGAGGAGGGACGCCAAAATTGGTTTAAGAGATTAGCTGCAGGGTCAGGCAGGCTAGCTTGTGTAATGTGTTGTTCAGACAAGACAGTTGGTGTGAGCATAGAAACTGTCTGGACAGATATGGTACTAGTGCTGAGAGTGGTGGCTGTAGTCCTCTTTATGCATCTGTTTTCCACCTACAGAGTGTTAATATGCACCTAGGATGCTTTCATGAATGTTATTGGGAAGACAAAATGTTCTTTGCAATGCTGCAACCTCTGACTGCTCCCTGTGTGATGCAGGTAATTCAACTGTACCTTCTACCGTCCAACATATAGATACAAAGATGACATGCAAACCTGATATGATTCCATCACATGTTCATTTACTCTGACTTTCTTGGCCTGCAGTTATTGACGATGTTGTAATGAATTGCATTATTCCTAAAAGTCAAGTGACGGCAAATTTAAGCAACAAAGATGTCAGAAATGTATCACTTTCCTGCAGGAACTGCTGTCCCGATACATGATGCAGGCTCATCTGTGAGATGTAAGACATTCATCACAGCCGCTGAACAGCACTGTGCGATGCTGGACTCAATGCTGTCCCTTAGAAGAGTGGCATAGTGGACAGATGCATATGGGCTACGAGGCTCTTCAAGTATTCAAGTCCACACACAGACACGGAGACATTCTGAATGGGACCATTGAATAGACTCTGCCTTTATGCTCCAGTAGAGCCGGAGGAACCATCCATCTTCCCAGGCACACGGCTCAGCAGCGGGACCTTTTCATACCAGACATGCACACAAACTGGCAGGAACTTCTCAAAAATATCTAAATACGATTTGCATTTACAACAGAATCCTCTACATTTAGTGTCCTTTCCAAAATTGTCGTAGCAGTCAACAAAGCATTTTACAGAGTAGATTGCGTGATGAAGCCACAACTTTGCAGTCACCTCAGCTCCACTGAGGTTTTTGGCATCTTTCAACTCATTGTTTTGGTTTGACCGCTCACAACTTTGCTGCTTTAATTCAGTTTGTTTGCAGCTGCAGAAAATACTCTGACAAACTCACTGCACCCCACCTGCCCAGCAGCAAATATCAGACAGATAGAGCTACTAGCCAGCAGACAGTGGAACATTTACCAGCTTAAGAGCCACATAGTTCCCACAGGAGTACAGGTGTTCCCAAGAAGTGAATATTGCACTTAAAACAATCAAGAGTGTTGTATCAAGAGTGTTGTATCAAGAGTGCGCAGAAGCAGAATATTCACTAGAGAAACTGGGACAAACTACAAGGTATTCAAAAAGAGAGTTATAAAATCCTAAATGAAACACAAATAGCTGGAAGTGATAAACCAGCAGGAGTCAGCAACATGTTAGGAAACATTGCCTTTGAGGTCTTTTAGCTTGAAGAAACCACCGGGTGCTTCGACAGAACACAAACCATCATTCATAGGATCATGTTCTTCTCGCATAAGTGGGGGAAAAAGTCAGACTTACTGGTGATTGATTTGAGGTTTACTAGCCTTGTAACTTGAGATATAAGATGCAACATTTAAAAACACACTTCCCTCCTTTGTCTTGTTCAGCTTCAGATCAGGGGTCAGAGATGAAGAGAAAGTAGAAGAGAGAGAAATACCACCAGGGTTTTCTACCCATGCCAATACTCTGATAACTAAGGATCCATCGACGGTTCTTCAACGTTTTCTCCACAAACACGTCCCTAATGGATTCTTTGGAAAACCCACATTACTGTGTGTCATCATTTTGGAGAAAAGGGTGGGAAATTGACCCATTTATGAAACATAAACATAAACACACACACACACACACACACACACACACACACACACACACACACACACACTCAGGGGAAAAGGAAAGCCAAGCTGTAACAAAAGGACATCCTCCCTCTTGTTCCATCTGGGCTGAACTTCCAGGAATAACTGTGAGCCTGACAGTGGGGCATCCGACTGAAGGCGCACCCTAGTCAGGCAGAGACAGACGATACAGCCAAAGGAGGTGGCAATTACTATGATGGATGTAGTCCACACTCAGTGCGACTCATGTTTATTGAATGCAGTCTTGTGACTATCTGTACAACACAATAGGGAAGAAGACAATCGTGTTCTGTAGAATCCTAAATAGCAGTGGCAGTAAGTCAAATTGGTATTGAATCCAGGTTCAAACAAAGCTAAAATGTGGCTGAAAGGTTTTCTAGTTAGTTGGTTTTTGGTTACCCATCCTGCTTTCAATGATGGTGAATCTAAACCACTTTAAAACAAACAGCGCTGTGACTGTGGAGTCATTTTTCATTTCTCCTCTGTTCAGACACAGTGTGTGATTCTCTCTCGTCTCCTGTACCACTGGCACTGCCTGAAGCTGCCTGCTCGTTGAGTTACAGGCTCAGTGCTGTGTGTGTGTGTGTGTGTGTGATGCTAACTGAATGAAAAGAGCTTTTGTGTGTTGCACACAGTCACCATCTCACAGCAGTGTCGAATACAGCCTGACAAAAAGAGTGGGCGAGCTGCAAATGAGGAATGCTGAAAGTGAACAACCTTGAAGGTTTGGTAGGTACTTGGGGGTTGTTTCTCACATCATGACAATTAGTTAAGCAGTTATTCTTTGTCTCAAAGTATGTCCCAAAGCTACACAGATAAGCAGGGAAGTAACATCGGAAACGACGGGGAAATGACACAATGTCGCGCTGTACTGAGCCACGTATTCAGCGTGGAAACTTCCCACCAACACCAGCCAAGTGACACAAAGTTTGTCAAACCAGACAATTCAATTCAATTCAATTTTATTTATATAGCGCCATATCATAACAAAGTTATCTCAGGGCACTCAATCACATGGAGCCGGTCGAGACCAACTTCCACACACACAAAGACCCAAC